>CAUYLG010078731.1:0-21328 GCA_963573385.1 Cacajao melanocephalus | reverse complement strand
TTTTGTTTTAATTGTACTTTAGGTTCTGGGGTACATGTGAGAGCCAGTCTTCAAGTTTTGAGATTCTTTCCTCAGCTTGGTCTGTTCTGCCATTAATGCTTGTGATTGCACTGTGAAATTATTGTAGTGTGTTTTTGAGCTGTCAGACAAATTAGGTTCCTTTTTATACCAGCTATTTTGTCTTTCAGTTCCTATATTGTTTTATTGTGATTCTTAGTTTCCTTGGATTAGGTTTTGCCATTCTCCTGAATCTTGATGATCTTCATTTCTATCCATATTCTGAATTATATTTCTGTCATTTCAGCCAGCTCAGCCTGCTTAAGAACCTTTGTTGGAAAACTGGTGTGGTCACACGGAGGACATAGGACACTCTGGCCATTTGAGTTACCAGGTTTCTTGCTTTGGTTCTTTCTCATATCTGTGAGTGTTCCTTTAACGGCAGTGTAGATTGAGTGTAATGAATAGCACTGCTATTATCAAGGTCACCACCAGAGTGGTTCCAGAAGGAGATGTAAAGGTGATTTTAGATGTGTGATCATTTTGTTTTTCAGGTGAAAGATATGGAAGAGTCTGATAAACTCTGAGAACAGACCTGAAACATTGGAAAGAATCTAAGTATTGACGTATTTATAAGCTCAGTGTATTAGATTTACAAGAGCTGTCTGATAACTTGTGGGAATCTTGCTGGGTTGTGAACTTGCCCGAGTAGGCAGTTGAAGGGCTATAAAGAATAAAGAATGTATGGATTACATAATTGACTCTTTAAATCAAACTCTCTGTTTAAGGGAGCATAGTTTGTTCAATTTCAGAGTGACAGTGACTATACTAAGTTTACAAGAAAAAAAGAAATCAGTGAGTGGAATTTGAAGGCTCAAGGGGTTTAAACACTTAATAAATTGAACATCAATTTAAGAAATAATTGGTTTTAAGTAGTCCCTGGACTCTGTCCCATGCTCTTCTCCCCTTGGCTGACTTCAATCTGTATCCTTTTGCTGTAATGAGACATGCATGAGGATAACAGCTTTCAGTGAGTTCTCTGAGTCCTACCAGTGAACTATCAAAACTGAAGGTGCTCAGGGGACCCTTCAATGTGCAGCTGGTGTCAGAAGTGAGGGCGGTCTTGTGCACTGCTCCCTAACTACTCAGGACTGCTGGATTAAAGGCTGTGCACGCTGTCTGAGGATAAAGGGGATTCCTGGCAACACTGCCTGGTTTGAACCCAGCATTGCCACTTACCTGCCACACGATCTCAGTTATTTCCCTCCCCTAAGCCTCTTTCTATATGTGTAAAATCGGGATATGAAATGTTTCCTCTTCATAGGGCTGTTATGGTGCTTAACTTCAGAAGCAAATGGAGAATGTAGAATGTAAAATTCTTCTTAGCTGGGCTCTCGTGTCTGAGGTCCTTATTACTAAGGAAAAAGATGGGATGAATGCTAAAAATAAACCAGCAACCATGGCCACAGAAAGCACCTGATCAGCTCTATTTGGCTGCATCAAAATGGAGCATTCCTTTCAGACACAGCATTGTGCCAAGTCCCTGCAGAAACATGTCCCTCCCTCCATCTAGACTGTGCATGGTCAGTGATGCCTGGTCTGAACAGTCAGGATGAAGATGGCAGAACTGGCTTCATAAAGAGCCTGTGGCATGACCCTGACTGTCTCATGCAATAAGACCCTCATGAGGACCCTGCTCTCAGGAGGGGGTTGTGTAGGCTTGGAGGGTTCATCGACTTTCAGGGACTCACTCTCATTCTCTCAAGCAAACCCCAGAACTATACCTGGCCCATCTCATCCACGATCCCCCATGACTTTGAGCATCTTGTCTGAAACCCTGTCTCTCCAGTCAGGAGTGGCAGCATCCAGTGCTCACCTAGGGGCAGGAGGGAGCCTAGGGAGCAGCCCCAAAAAGCCCTTAATCTCTTTCTGGAGCTCAGCTTTGTACCTTCTATCAAGAGAGCAGAACGTCACAGTGTCTCCCAGGGCAAAGTTTTGCTTGGTGCAGCCAGAGAGGACGCTAATGAATAGTGACTCCTCCCTGTCTATCAGGCTTGGAGACCACAAAGAACGTTAACCTGGGATCTTTGAGGAGCTGTACACAAGGTAGATTTCTGACAGGTACCTACCTACATCCTTGTGGAGCTGTCTGAGCAAACCCCATCACCCAAACGCTTCACACCACCAGGGGGAGCCATGGAGTTGCATGATGCATCAGCACTAATCTTTGTCTACAACCTCCTGGGGATGGGGATAAGAAGTAGACAGAGAAGGTGAGAGGCAGGAGCCCCGAATCAGCTTCCAGAGAAGATGGAGGTGAAATAAAGAAATAATGACATTAAAAATAGCAATAACATTACTAATAACAATAACAATACTAATAACATTAAATAACTACTTCCTGTAGCTATCATTCCTGTTTGGTGAGATTGTAAATCTTGAATGGGTGAGAGTCAGGTGTCAGGAAGCATTTGGGGGTCAAAGAGGATGGAGAAGATTGATGCAGGGATCCCTGCAACTTGCTGGGTGAGCAGCAGGGGGCACCACGACTAGGGCAGGGAATGTTGAGTTGGATACACAGACATAAGCAGGTGTCATGGGGCAGTGGGAAGTCCACAGACTCTGTCTCAGAAGGAAAATTACCTGATTTCTGTGTGCCTCAGTGTCCTTATCTGCAAGTGGACATCAGAGTTTCTATCTTTATGAGCCTGAGAACAAAAACCAGGCAGAATAAATGAACAACCACAGCAGCAACAACAAACAAGAACAAGAGCCAAACCAAGTAGAGAGATGGGCCCCTCTATCATCTGATCCTGAAATCCAGCCACATTTAAAACCAGGTCTACCCCTCAGATTTCCCAGACAATAGAAGTCAATGCATTATTTTCCCCTTTCGAAGTGGGGGAGGGGGGAAGCATGCTGTAACACTGGAGGGAAACAACTGTGATTTTCATATAAACATTAATTCCATTATGTGGTTCCTTGAGGTTGCCTAATGTACACATTGTGGGAGAGGCCATGAGAGTTGCTACAAAGCCCTTTGGAGATGGAGATCATGAAGCCAGCAAATGGTCAAGGGCTGTGAGTCTTCGAAAATCTGTCCTGGTAAGTGATGATGACATCTCCACATGCAAACCTGTCTCCAAAGAAGACACATTCCCATCCACTCAATGCTGCTGATCCTCCTAAACAATTCCAATGGGCTTTTGCCCAGTGAGAAAGGGATATTTGTATGTACATTCACATTCTCTTTCTTATTCATCAGAAGTTATTTTTCTGTGCCCCTCACATTCTCAGTAATTACTAAGAGAAATTCCTTGTTTGATTAACTCACACTCTATACCTGAATATTTGTGCATCTCACAATGGTTCCCTTTGAGCCTACCTTTCCTTTTGAGCTTAAACCTTCCTTGGAATAATCAGAATGACCTCCAAATAGGTAAGACTGAAAGAGATGATGCTTATTCATTTTGTACACTCTTAAAACATAAATTGTATTTTTGCTAGTTGCAGCTAAGACTTGTATTTTAAAACAGGGCACTAACTTTCCTTCCTCTTGTGTTAACACATTTCAAAAAAAATCTTAAAATCTTAAAAATAATTTTAAATACTGGGATAAATTTCTTTAAATATAAATTTCCAATAATTTCTAAAAAAGGTCATTATCTATTTCAGAACTCTATATCTGTTTTAGAACATACTTTATCTCAGATCTCTAATAGCACTAGAGCCCCCAAAAAAACTCCAAAGTTTTTAGGCATAAAAATCCTCTTGTCTTTCAGCGGACACTTGATCAGTTTACCTGCATGAATAATCTTGGCTATGAATTCATATGGCAGAGTCTATATGCTGGAACATTAAATTAAAAAATGAAATGATTTATTTTCTTCTAGCTGTTCCAAAAATAAAGCATGCAAAAACTTGTCACAAATGTAAAATATTGTCAGAAAAGAATGTTAAACATTTTTTCATTATTAGACATCATTATTAAATATGTGATGAATAATATAGAAAATAATACTTATTGTTTAAGAGGCATATATATGTCATAGAAATAAAAAGTCTGTCTTCATTTAAGTTAGATTACATTTATTTGTGGACACAGAGGCCCACATATGAGAGCAGAGAAGGGCAGAGGAGGGGAGCAGCGGGGAGGATGGTGTAGACTGTGTGGGGCCCTGCTGGCCACACAGCAACCTGGAGCCCTTAGGGAGAGCATAGACTCAATGGGACTTTCACTCTGACAGGACTCTTCAGCTTCCCTGGACAGAACAGACCCAAGTGGGTCATGGCAGACATAGAGAAACTGGAAAGGTGCTTCCTGGGTCCTCCAGGAGGAGGGATAGGGGCTTGAACCAGGGAGGCAGGGGTAGGGTGAGGATATGCTTTTGGATGTGTGTGGAAGGTTGAGCTCACACGGTTTTCTAACGGATGTGGTCAGCAAGGAGAAGGCAAGACCAAGGATGAGGCCAGAATATTCGCCTGAGCACCTGAAAGGAAGGAGCTGTGTCCATAGAGGACTTCAGAGGGAAGGCTTTCAGGGGCGATGATAATTCTGAGAATCCCCCTGACATCCAAATGGGAATAGGACAGAGACAGCTAAATGCAAATGCCTGGAGTACGGGGCGGGGGGTGTCCAGCCTGGGGATGTTTCAATGCACAGCTGGAGTAAAGCGATGATCACATATGAGGTAAGGAAGGGGTGATGACAGGCGGAAGAGGACACATATTTGTCATTGGTGCTTTTGTGACAACATACGCTATCTTCAATCTTTTTGATAATAGTCATCCTAATGGATACAGTCAGATCTGTGCCACTCGATCTAGGAAGGCAGATTTCCAAATTTCAGGTAAGAGATCAGCATGGCCACATTGTCTGAAACTCTTGACAAACAAGAGGGAGCAAGAGGGTTAGGAAATTTCTGAAAAACTAAATTCCAACAAGACAGTTACAAACACATGTTAATGCCCAAACAAGCAACTCACGAAAGAAAAATACAAGTAGCCATAAAGATGAAAAACTAAGCCTGAACTTTTATTAGAAGGGGAACCTCAAACCCACACATAGTCAGAAGTCATTAACCTCTGCACAGAGTGGAGGGAAACTCCAAAGTCAAGTGTTAAATATACCTTAAAAATGAAGATGTAAATCTCACCGCATGTATTTAGTGAACTTTATCAGGCATAATTTACATGAAATAAAGTGTCTGTATATTACACTCATATTATCTGAAAATATGTCTTTGGGCCACATTTAACTATGAGAAGCATATTTTTTCATTAAAGGAAATGCTAATCTCTGTAATGAGGACCTTTAAAAAAATCGCTCCTGTGCACACTACACTGGGTGGCAACATTAACCGAAAAGTATCTTCTGCACTGGTTCATAGAACATGTGTTCTTCTTTATGTTTTACATGAAGATGCTGCGTGGTTCTTATTTTGGAGGTGTCATCGAAACTGCAAATCTGTGTATTACTTATCAGGAAAAAAATCTATAGCCACATTTCTTTAAAAATACCCAATATGCTACTATGACACATGGCAAAATCATCAGTGTCCACAGCTCTAAAGCCAGACAGTGTGTGTGTGCTAAGGATGTGAGGTGATGCATGGGGAGCATCTCAAGGGTAGGGGCCAGGTCAGTGCCATCTCTTCTCTCCATTGCCACCTACACATAGATACTCACTATATATTTGGTGAATGAATGAATGGCTGCCACCTACACTGCACCTAGGGCCACTCTTCATTTTTTCAGTTCCAGACACTCCCACAGATGCTACAGAATCCTATATCCTGCAGGATCAATGACCTCATGGCTCAAGATGAGGCTGTGACTGGGGCCAGCAGTGACCAGTTCCCAGGCATAAACAGTGATGCACAGAAAAACACCTCAGAGTGAGAGAGTCTTCGACATGGGTGTCCCATGCGTCCGATGTCCCCAGAGGTCCTGGTCCAGGCTCTGGCATTGGAGGGAAGTCCTGAGGTGGGAGGCAGAAAGTGGTCTCTGCTCTTTCTCTGGTCCCCTTTGGGAAGGTCTCTGAGGTCACTTGGCTTTGGAGTTTTCCTCCATTCTGTGCAGAGGCGGATGACCTCTGACCATCTGTGGGTTTGAGGTTCCTCTTCTGTGAACTGCCAAGATCTTGTGCTTCTCCCCACAGTGACCTGGTTCGGTTCCCACAGTCCTCTTCTCTGCTCACACAGGAAGCTCAGGAAGTCTCTGCCTCAGAGATGCTGATGCCGCCTCTCCTGCTGCCACTATCCCTACTGTGGGCAGGTGAGTGTCCCTGGGGCTGTGAGAGGGTCCATGGGGATGAGCCCACTGACTCTCATGTCTCTACAGGGGCCCTCACTCAGGATGCAGGATTCCAGCTGGAGATGCCAGAGTCTGTGAGGGTGCAAGAGGGTCTGTGCGTCTTTGTGCATTGTTCAGTCTTCTACGTACAGTATGGCTGGAAAGATTCTACTCCTGCTTATGGGTACTGGTTCCGGGAAGGGGTCAGTGCAGACCAGGACACTCCAGTGGCCACAAACAACTCAACTCAAAAAGTGCAGAAGGAGACCCAGGGCCGATTCCACCTCCTCGGTGATCCCGGGAGGAACAACTGCTCCCTGAGCATCAGAGATGCCAGGAGGAGGGACAATGGTTCATACTTCTTTCGGGTGGCGAGAGGAAGAATAAAATTTAGTTACAAATATTCCCAGCTCTCTGTGCATGTGACAGGTAAGGCATGGGCTCCAGGAGTGGCACAAGGGGAAGGTTAAGGGGGCCACGGGGAAGGGCTCAGATGGGACTTGTATCCTTGAAGGGTGTTGGGAATGAAGCATGTCAGGCTCAGGAGAGGAGCTGGACCAGAGCCTGAGCTTCCCACAGGGCCACACCTTAGATATCCCTCCTGATCCTGCATCCCCACCTGTCTTCACCAGCCCTGACCCACAAGCCCGACATCCTCATCCCGGAGTTCCTAAAGTCTGGCCACCCCAGCAACCTGACCTGCTCTGTGCCCTGGGCCTGTGAGCAAGGAACACCCCCTATCTTCTCCTGGATGTCCGCTGCCCCCATCTCCCTGGGTCCCAGGACTCTCCACTCCTCAGTGCTCATGATCACCCCACGGCCCCAGGACCACGGCACCAACCTCATCTGTCAGGTGACGTTCCCTGGAGCTGGTGTGGCCACGGAGAGAATCATCCAGCTCAGTGTCTCTCGTGAGTACTGGGGCTAGGATGCCTAGGTCCCTGAGGGTGTGATGGGGAGAGGACCAGGAGATAGGAGGACCAGGACTGGGGCCAGTTGGTGGCTGTGTCTTGGAGGCCTCACTGAGTAGGGGAACTGAAAGGACCCAAGCTGTCACTCGACATTTCTGTGGGTTTCTAGAGGAGAGCCTACCTTCATCTCACTCCCACCACAACTAAATGAGAAATCCTCTCTTGCTGTACTAGATCCTAAAGTGAACCCAGCGATTGAAGCCTCCCTAGAAGATGGCACAGGTAGGACAGAGCCCCTATCCATGGCACTGAAGAGCAGGGCCTTCAGCTCAGGGCAGAGCCAGGCTTTTGCCTCATCCTGACTCACCATGGTAACCAGAGACCCCCTGTTGGCCAACTCAGGGACCCTCCCTATCCTTAGCTCCCATGGACACCTGAGTACGTGTCTGCATTGGCCCACAGATTCCTCCAAACACAGGTTCTGGCCCCACAATAAGGACCAAGTGACATTCACACAGCAGGACCAGCCTTTGAGCCCCTATCCTCCACCTCCTAAATATTCCTCCAGCCTCAACGTTTAATATTTCCCAGTAGTTTAATGTACTTCTGGACAGGTAATATAATCATATGGGCAAAAATGCTAAATCCATAGCAGAGTATGTCCTCAGATGCCTGTCCCTGTCCCCAGAACCAACCAGTGTCCATCCTGGCTGCTCTGAGCCTTGGTGTATTCCCTGGAAGGATCTCAGAGGTCATTTGGTATCAGCAGCACAGACTGTCCTCACTCTCCTCTTGGACTGTGTAATGTTCCATTGAAGAGTTGGATCCTAATTCTGTATATATCTTCTTGAAATGGACAATCATGTTTCTACCAACAGAAACAATGCATTGAATAGTCTTCTATCTACTTTACAAGTCAATGTCTATGTCTGTGGGATCAGTTCTTTAAAGCAAAATAGCTGGATTTTATGTTCTTTCTGATTTTGAGAGACATGGCCAAATTGTTCTCAATCAACAGTGGACAAGTTTACATTTCCAACAGCGTGGGGTGAAAGTCTTTTCTTTCTTTTTTTGAGAGTCTCACTCCGTTACCCAGGCTGGAGTGCAGTAGCATGGTCTCAGCTCACTGCAACCTCCACCTCATGGGTTCAAGCAATTCTCATGCCTCAGCCTCCCGAGTAGCTGGTAGACTACAGGTGTCTGCCACCACGCCTGGCTAATTTTTTGTATTTTAGTAGAAATGGGGTTTCACCATGTTGTCCAGGGTTGTCACCAACTCCAGAGCTCAGGCAATCTGTCTTCCTCAGCCTCCCAAAGTGCTTGGACCACAGGCATAAGCCACCATACCCAGCCGAAAATGTGTTTTCATCAACTCAATGTGGAATGAAACCTTTTGCTTTTTCCCAGTATTAGATGAAAATTAGTATCTCCATATAATTTTCTTTATATGAACTTTTAAAATTGAGATAACATTAAATTTACAATTTAAATCATTTTAAATTGTATGGTAAACTTGCTTTTAGTCACATATTGTACAATCATAACCATGATCTAATCCAAGAACATTTTCTTTACTTCAAAAATCCACTCTGTCCCCATTAAGCAGTCACTTCTCATTATCCCTTCCTCTAGCAAGCACTAATCTGCCTTCTGTCTCTACAGATTTGCCTATTTCTGACATTTCGTATAAGTAGAACCACACAAAATGCAGCCTCTTGTGTCTGATTTTTTTCACAAAGCATAATGCTGTCAAGATTCACCCCTGTACTATGCATGAGTTCTTCATTCCTTTTGAAATCTAATATCCCATTGTATGGAGAGACCATGTTTTGCTCATTCACTCCTCAGTTGATGAACATTACAGCTGTTAACACTTTTTGGCTATTACTAATAATACTGCCAAGAACATTCATGTACAACTTTTTGTTGGAACCTATGTTTTTATTTCGCTTGAGCATATCCCTAGGAGTGGAATTTTTAGGTCACGTTGTAATCCTGTGTTTAACTTTTTGAGGAAATGCCAGACTCTTATCCAGTGTCAGCACCACTTTACATTCCACCAGCAACATATAGAGTTGCAAATTCTCCATATTCTTTTGAACATTCTCATTTTTCTTTTTAAAAAGAACTATGGCCTTCTAGTGCATGTAAAGTAGTGGCTCATTGTGGCTACTATATGCATTAACATACTGATGAGTGGTATTGAACATTTTCATGGACTAATTGGTATTTGTATCTTTTTTTGGAGAAGTTTTCACTCAAGCTCTTTGTCTACTTTTTAAGAGGTTAATTTGGGTTGTTTGTAATTTGAGTGGTTTGTAAATTACATGCTCTTTATATATGCTGGATACTACATACTACACCCTTATCAGATCCGTGCTTTACAAATGTATTTTCCCATTCTGTGGGTTGTCTATTTACTTTCCTGATAGTGCCATTCAATGCAAAACAGTTTTTAATTTTGATAAAGCACAAATTGTCTATCATTTCTTCCTCCAACTGCTGGACAGTCAGGGCACAGCTTAGGGTGAGCCCTGGGCTGATGTGGTACCACATCCAAGGATGCAGGAAGGATCTGGAGAACCAACGTCCAAGTTGTCTTGGGAGAGGAAGGACACGGACTGTGGTTTAGCAGGTGAATGGGCCTCATCTCACCTTTTTGCAGGGAAATCAGGAACCGTGGCAGAGGTGGTTGTTTTGGCAGTGGGAGTAGTGGCTGTGAAGATCCTGCTTCTCTGCCTCTGCCTCATCATCCTCAGGTGAGCACTGCCTGAAGACCAAGGGCAGGCATGGGGAAGGCAGAGGACATAATGCTGAATCTCAGAATCTCTATCCTGGGGCTATGCAGACAGTTTAAGAGGGCCTGGGGCCAGGCAGGAGGCTGAATTGGTGGTGAGAATTTCAGATGTGCCATTTGTAGTCAGTTTGTATCTTTCCCAACTGCGGGACAAATGCCAGGATGGGGAGCTTCCTCCTGTCATCAAGGAGGTCCAGACCTGCTCTTCTCTCATGATCCCTCCAGCCTCTTAACAGGGCACAGGAAGGTGAGTTGGCTGCCCTTTGCTCCCCCATGTGGCCACACTGACAGGCCCTTGTCTCTTCACTCAGTGTCAATTTCTATAAGAAGGCAGCGGTGAGGGCAGTAGAGGTCCAGGAGAATGTATACACTGTCATGGATTAATCTCTCAGGTGAGTAATGTGGACTCTCACCCTCCAGCATCCTGCTGGACACCTCCTCCACAATGGCCTCCAGGATTGTTCTGCTCATGGCCAAAGTTAAGCTAACTCTCTTCCTCCTCAAACCCACTTCTCCTGGGATCTTCATCCTGCAGATGACACAGAGGCCTCATCTCTAAAGTCAGAACCAGGGTGTGGGTCTCCACCTTGACCCCTTCCCTTCTCCAGATCCCATAAATCACTAGCTCTTGTCTCCCTTTCTCCTAAGCAGGGCTCATCTTGGTACCCTTTTCTCCATCTTGACCCTGGTCATTCTTGCAGCTCACCTCTTCCCGAGTCACTGAACCCTTTTCACCTCCTGCCTCCATCTCTCCCCAACACAGGTCTCCAGACTGTGCTTCCGGATGTCTCCTCATCCAGTTCATCCACAGTCTGAACGGCTATGTTTCCTCTCCATTGCTGGAGAATGAAGTGAAATGCCACTGCCTGGACTGAAGGCTTTTAATGATCTGTCCTCTGCTGGACTCTGCTCCTGATCCCCCTTCTTCTTGCATCACCCAAAGTCTCACCACACCCATTAGGCCAAGCCCTCTGTGACTCTGAGACTTTGCATGTATAGTTCCTTCTCCTGAAATGCCCTTCCTCCCCATTCCTGCCAATTCAGGTCTTTATCATCCTTCAGGTTGTCTTAAATGTCACCCAGGTGCATGTGTATTTTTGTGTAATTCTTCTATTATATCAAGCAGAGATGTGGTATTTATTCATTCATTTATAGACATTCAGTAACCATACTCAATATATATAACTACTATGTGCTAGCATTTTTGAATGTGCAAGAAGTTCATCAATAGATATAGACTCAAAGATCTCTATCATCAAGCTGTTGTTCTAAAGAGCAGAAGGATAAAAATAAAAAATAAGTAAAACAGTATCTCCATGTTGGATGGAGATGTTTGTTTAGAGAAAAATAACACAGGGAAAGAAGCACAGAATGTACTGGGAAACGGTTTTAGATCTGACAGTGGAAAGAGGTGATGTTTAGACAAAGTCATGAAGGTGCTTAAGAGGCAGGCTCTGTTTCTGAATAAGAGAAAAGCATTCCAGGAAGAGGATAAGGGAAAGAGCAAGTGCATTGCTCAGAGGCAGCAGCAGGCCTGGGTGTTAAAGACACAACCAGGGCCCCATGTCTTAGAGTAGAGGAAGGCTAAGGAGGGGAACAGCAGGGAGGATGCTGCAGACTGTGTGAGGTGCTGCAGTGCATACCAGAACCTGGAGCCTTTGGGAAGAGCAGAGACACAACTGGACTCTCACTCTGACCTTGACTGCCCAGGTCAGAGCTGGCCCAAGTGGGTCATGGCAGCCACAGGGAGACTGGGAAGGCACTGTTGGGTCCTCCAGGAGGAGGGATGCGGACTGAGCCAGGGAGGCAGGGTGGGCTGAGGACATGTTTTTGGATGTGTGTGTAAGGTCAAGCCAACAGGGATCACAAGCTCACAAGCTAACGATGTGTTCAGTGAGGGGAAGGCAAGACCAAGGGTGAGGCCAGAGAGGACTGCAGAAAGAATGGCTTTCTTAGGGGATGATAATTCTGAGAATCCATCTGACATTGGAATGGGAATAGGAGGGAGACAGCTGGATGTAAATGTCAGGAGCTCAAGAGAGGGGTCCAGGCTGGAGATGTTACAATGCACAGCTGGAGTAAAGCCACGACAACAGACAAAGTAAGGAAGGGGCAATTACAGACAGAGAAGAGGACACACATTTGTCACTGATGACCTTGGCAACAGTAGGTTTTTGTTTTCTTGTTTACTAATTCTAATCATTTACTTAGATTCTCTTTGATTTTTTAAAACCATATTTTCTGCTTTATTGAAGTGTAATTGACAAAATTGTATATATTTACAGTGTATGTGATATTTTGTGGCTATTCACCTCTTTCCTTCATTATTATTCTCACCTAATTGACAGACAAAACTTGTATGTATTCATAGTATACAACATCACATTTTGAAATACTGTATGTATACATGGTAGAAGGCCAAGTCTAGCTAAATAATAGACCCATTACCTCAAACACACATGAACAACTCTGCAAGTGAAACTAACACCCTGTAGTCATCTTAAGATTGCTTTGTAACTGGCAATATTTGTTTTCTTTTTATTTGTTTTATTTTTCCTTGTGATAAGAACATTTGAAATTTACTCTCTCAGCCATTTTGAAATGTATGACATAGTATTTTTAACTAGTCACCATGCTGTATGTGAGATCACCAGAACTTATTCCTCCTGTGTAACTGAAACTTTGTTCTTTCACCAACATGTGGCCATTGTCCCAAACCCCAGATTATGGCCACCAAGGTTCTACCCTCATTTTATGACTTTGAATTTTTCAGATTCCACATAAAACTGAGATCATTCAGTAGTTGTCTTTTTGTGCCTCGCTTATTTCACATAGCCTAATGTCACCCAGGTTCATCCATTCTGCCAAGGGCAGAATTTCTTTCCTTCTAAGGCTGAATAATATTCTACTCTGTAGATACTTATGCTGATTCCACATCTTAGCTATTGTGAATAATGCTGTAATAAACATGGAAGTGCAGATATCTCATGGGGTTACTGATTTCCTTTCCTTTGCATATATACCAAAAATGGTAGTTCTATCTTCAATTTTTTTGAGGAATCTCCATACTGCTTTTCATAATGGCTGTACTAATTTACATTTTTACTAATAGTGCACAAGGGTTCTCTTCTCCACATCCTCACCAAATACTTGTTATCTTTTGTCTTTTTTATAATATCCATTCAAACAGGAGTGGGATGATGTTGCTTTGCCATTTTTATAAGCATTTCCCTAATGATTATTAATGTTGAGCATTTTTTCACATGCCCGTTGGTCATTTGTATATCTTCTTTTGAGAAATGTCTATTCAGTTCTTTAACCCTCTTTTAAAAGGGTCGTTTTCTTGTTACTGCATTGTCTATTTGCTATAGAGGAATACCTGAGGCTGCATAATTTGCAGACAAAAAGAGTTTATCTGGTTCACACTTCTGCAAGCTGTATAGTCAGCATCACACCAGAATCTGCTTTTGGTGAAGGCCTCTGGTTGCTTCCCCTCATGGAGGAAAGTTAAAGAGAGCTGGTGTGTTCAGAGATGTCATGGTGACAGAGAACAACAGAGAGGTGGGAGGTGCCAGTCTATTTAAACAACCAGCTCTCCTATAGAAACTACCTGTCCCTATGACCCAATCACCTCCCATTAGGCACCACCTACAATACTGCAGATCAAATTTCAATACGTGATTTTGAAGTGTCAAATATCCAAACCCATAACAGATATTAACCTCTTATCTGATGTATGGTTTGCAAACATTTTCCCCCATTCTCTAGGTTGGCTCTTAATTCTGTTGTTTCTTTGCTGTGCAAAAAGTTTTTGATTTTGATGTAATCTCATCTGTCTATTTTAGCTTTTGTTGCCTGTGTTTTTGGGGTCATATCCAAAAAAATGATTACCTTGATCAACATCATGGAACTTTTTTCTGATGTTTTCCTCCGGCAGTTTTATAGTTTCAGGTCTTATATTTAAGTCTTCACTTTGTTTATCATGTGAAATAACTGAATCAGTTTTATTGGAGTGGTGAAAAGGGTCTTAAGATTTACTTGGAGAAAGTTCAGAAAAGAATCAGAGGGAGGGGGAGGTGAGAAGAATGAGTACAAACAGCTCTTTAAGGAGTTTTGATGCAAAGGAGAAGAGAGAAATAGATCTGGAGAAGGAGGGCTTTTCTCAGTTCTCTGCAGTCCTCCATAGGTGCTCAATGAATTCATCCCTGGAGAATAGTCTCCTATAGCCACCATGGAAAATTACCACAAACTTGATGTTTTAAAACAAAATATATTATTCTCTCACAAGGAGGTCAGAAATTTGAAATCAGTAAAGCTGGAGAGAAAACAAAGTGTTGGTTGGACTGCAACACTAAGAGACTCAAGAGAATCCTTTCCTTGCTTTTTCCAGATTATTTCAGCTCTTATCATTTCTGGACTTCTGGCAAGACCACTCCTACCTCTGCCTCTGTGCTCATATGGCCTTACCCCATTTTGTGTGTATCAACTCTCCCTCTGCTTCTCTCTTATCAGAACACTTGCGATTAGATTTAGGGGTCAACTGCATAAGTCTCCACTGGTCAAGATTGTTAACTTAGTCAAATCTAAAAAGACACTTTACTTATATAGTAACATATAGAGGGTTCAAGGAACTAAGACTTAGGGGGGGTCATTTTTCAGTTCACTGAACCGAGCTGCCAGGTGACCTTCTGCACCCCTAGAATGCCTCCATCTGCCCTCCAGACCATGTCTTCTCTTTATTATTATTTTCCCTGTTCTTCCTCATCCTGACACACTAGAGGATCACCTCATGTAACAAATATTTACGGGCACTGGGGGCTGCTGTACTATAAAAGACATTGTTAGGACAGCCAAAAGATAAGTTACAGACAGCGAGAAAATATCTGAACATAGATATCTGATGAGTGACTTGTATCCAGAATATATCAAGGACTCTCAAAATAAAAATATCAGTAAACAACCAAAAAAGCCCAGTTTTATAAACAAAAAAAAAAGCAGGCACTCAAGAATAAAAACCAAACACACTACTAAAAATGAACAAAGATCCTTTGATCTTTATCTCATTAAAAATAAAAAAATAAAATTTTAAAAATAAAAAATGAACAAAGGGTATGAATGACATTTCTACAAAAATACAAAAATGGCTGAAAAGCACATAAAAAGATGATCAACATCATTAGTTATTAGGGAAATGCAACTCAAAACCACAACACAAAAATGTCCGTGGGGCAAAAGCTGATTATCAGAGATTTAACACCACACAGGCAATGGATTTATAATTAGGGAACTTTTCCTGCTATATCAACATCATCTTACACTTGGCAAGCAGAGAGTCCTGAAATCAAATCTGTACTCTTTCATTTGCTAAGTGTATGATATCATGCAAGCTCCTTAACCTTCCTTGTTTCCATTTTGGGCTCTGTAGAATGGGTACAAGATGTCCTATCTCACAGAGATATTGTGAGGATTAAATAAAGCTACACATGAAAAACACCAGTCCTGGTGCATAGTGACAGTTTGGTGCATAATGATTCCTTCCCCCTTGAACAGAAGACACTAGTGACATTTGGTCCTGAGTCGTAGCGGCCTCATCCTTGAAACTGTATCAGCAACATGTCCGTCTCACTTGATGCTCAAAACCCCAGCAGAGATGTCTTCCTGACTTGGCCCCCAACATCATCGCTCTCTACTCCTGAATCTTTTCTTTCCATCCCCCCTGTCTTTTTTAGGTCCTGCTACAGGCAAAACCAGATATTGCACTTTGGGAATTTTCTAAAACTCAGGGCTGAACATAGTCAAAGTAGTTCCCTAGTTCCTCAACCCACAGAATAATTTGAAGCTTCTCAATATGAAATTCTAAATAAGAGATTAGCAAACCTCATTTGTAAAAAGCCAAATAGTAAATATTTTCAGCTTTGCAAGCCATAAGGTCTCTGTTGCCACTATTCAATCCTGCCATTGTAGCACCAAAGCAGCCACAATCTGCAAATGAATTGTATGGCTGTGTTCCAGCAAAATGATATCTACTAAAACAGGCACCCTACGGGCTATAGTGTGCGTCTGGCCTCAACTCTAGGTTCCTCTGAATCTCACCCAGTCTCCTTCTCCACGGGCACATCCTACACTCAAGCCATTCTCTGTGGACCCCATTCTCTCTCTGTTTGTGTGCATCCACATCCCTCCTCCACAAAGGACTGTCAGTCACCATGTCATCATCAGGCTAACAGCTTCTTAGTTTTCAAAGTGAACTCAAAAGGATGTCTAGATAAGATGGCAGAGGGAAGCAGAAGCTCATAACCATGCTCCTAAAAAACCTAACTGAAATAATAAAAATCATTTTAAGAAAATCAGCCCCAACTTTACCAGCAGCACCCAAACCATAATAGGATAAACACATTATGCCATAAGTTCATGATGACCCTTAAATAAACAGATGGAATATTCTGGTGTTGCTTTAAAAAGGCATGATGCCAAAACCTCACTGCCTTATCCCCCAAGGGGACAGTTGAGTCACATGACTTTCTATGATAATGGCTGGCTGGTGATAGGGATCAATCTGTCCACTGAAACATTAAAAGTTAACAGTTAGACTTCCGGTCCAGACAAGATGACATCGGCCCATTTTGTCCCTGCTCCAACCCTCTAAGCAAAACTATAAATCCTGAAGATGGTTCAAGAGACACCAAAGGAGAACTCTGAAGAGTGATAAGAAGGTGAGCTGGTTTAAGACCCCAGGACTGGAGGAACAACACAGAGGCCAAGTATCTTGCATCTCCCCGCACCTGAGGAAGGATACCCCAGCCTACCGTTTCACAGCCCCTGACCCAACAGCAGAAGGCAGCTAGGTGAACTCCTTAGGTTCATCCTTTCCTGGGTGGAAGGGGAGCCCCCTACAAACAACATCAGGAGAGACCCACATCACTGGAAAAGGGGATCAGTGTGAGCCAGAAACAAGTGGCCATGAAGCACTATCATTCTCCATCAGGCCTGAGACCCTCTTTTTCTGCCTAGAGATACTGGGACCAGTGGGCAGAACTGGAAAAGGAAATCCAGTCATAGTGTCTAATATTCCTGACCCCTAGTTTGTTCCTTTATCAATTGTAGAGTCTAGTCTTTCACTTTCAGAAGTGTGTGTGTGCGTGTGTGTGTGTGTGTGTGTGTGTGAGAGAGAGAGAGAGAGAGAGAGAGAGACAGACAGACAGAAAGAAAGAGACTGGTATAAAGCAAGATAGTTAAAGAGCAGTACAGAGATCAGTAAACAGAGGGGCTTACCAAGTACATCCTCCTTCCCTGTGGCTCAGCCAGGTGGCACGGACAGACAGACATTGTCCACAGGAAGGACACTGCTTGTGAGTTAGCTGGAGCAGTGGGAAAAGGGGCCAGAGAGAAGAGCCCAGCACCATCCAGTCCTGATTATCTGCCCCACCCCTGACTCCAACCATCCCTCTCAAGCAGGCCTGGACACTTCTCACCCCTCTACCCTCCTTGGCTAGGACTAGGATCCTAGCCTCTAGGTTCAAGACCTTCTGCAGAGTTGGGAAGTATTTGAGTTCAAATTGTCACAGTGACAGCTCCCCTGCCTGGGTCTTCCCAGGGGCCAGAGTGTCTCCTAGTGGGTGGAGCATCATCCCTGGGAGCTGTGAGGCAGAATCTTGGTCAGACTCCCGTGCAGAGGTGGCAGGAGTCCAGGGAAGGGTCTGGTGACATCCTAGGTTAATGAAACTGGTCAGAAGTAACTGAGACCCTCCAGGTTGTGCTTTCATCCTCAGATTTGGGCTTTTCACTCCCTATGGGTATTAACTAGGGATTGATGTAGTTCTGGGAAAAGGATGGGATACATGGGTATCCCTGGTAACTAGATGGGAATAATAAAGCTGATCTTGGACATCATTGGTAAGAAAGTGTTAATCACTCAAGATTCTTAGGACATTTTGCAGCTATTACAAGACCTTGGGAAACAAAGTTTCCTTGTGATGTTGTAGCTGTCTTCCCACTAGACCTGAATAACCACAAGGCTGCAACTTCTCTTTCTCCATCTGAGCAGACTTTCACTTTTTCATTCTGTGACAAGATTTTCCTCTTTCTGTGTTTTCTGGCATTTGTATCTGAAGTCTTCTGTTCTCTCTCTGTATGATCTCAGCCACTCCAAGGCTCTCACCCCCAATTTCTCCCCAGACACTTCCTGCAGTTTCTGTCTAGCTCAGGCTGTCCTGATCCAGAGTCATGAAGTGGCAGGAAGTCTGGGCCCTCTTGATAGGGCCCTGAGACTTAGAGAGAGGAATTTCTTGCCCTTTTAACATTCCTCTATGTGTGCCTCTGTTTGAGGGCTCAGAGGTGCCCATGTCGGGGTCTGGCTTCCTTTTCACCTGTGTCCTTCCCAGGATCTACTACACCAAGTGATCACACCCTCCCCAAAGTAGTCCCTTATCTGAGTTCCTCAAATCCCACAATAGGGCTCACCAGCTGGTCCTCCCGAGAACCAGCCTTTTTTTTTTTGAGACAGAGTTTTGCTGTCACCAGGCTGTCATTGCAACCTCTGCCTGCTGGGTTTAAGTGATTCTCCTGCTTCAGCCTCCTGAGTAGCTGGGACTACAGGCATGCACCACCACGCTCAGCTAATTTTTGTATTTTTGGTAGAGATGAGGTTTCACAGTGTTGGCCAGGCTGGTCTTGATCTCTTGACCTCATGATCCGCCCACCTTGGCCTTCCAAAGTGCTGGGATTACAGGCATGAACCACCTTGTGCTACCCAGAGCCAGTCTTTTGAGGCATCTGACATCACTACTGTTTTTTTTACTGGCAAGGTTGGAGAGACCGCTAGAGAAGGAAAGTGAGAAAAATTTGAGTTCCTTTCTCCCTCAGGACAGAGGAAGATCCTGGACATGGGAGCAGAAAGGAAGGTCCAGACATGGAGACTCCATGATCATTATCTCCTATACCTCTCTCTTCTCTCCTAACCCACCTCTGCACATCAGAGAAACTCTTTGCTGATTTGGCCCGGCCATACACAGAAAAACCAAAGAACTTCTGTTTACTCTCATACCTGGCTTCCAAAACTATTCCCTATAGTTCTGAGTAAGCAAAGCAGGGAGAAGGAAGATATATATCTATATCTCTATATATACATATGTATAAGATATATATATCATAGATATATATGTATATATAGATTTATATATGTATATATAGATTTATATATACATATATATGTATATATATAGATATATATGTGTGTATATATATAGATCTATATATATATATATATATATATAAAATAATGCTTTAGTTACCAAAATTAAAGAATTACTTTATGCAAGATTCTGCTACTTGTGTGTTTATCTTTCTGTAGATTTGGTAAGGCTGCCAATCAATACGTATTTATCACCTACTGTGTAAAAAGCAAGTCCATGGTACTTGTGAGAGTTAAACATCTTTGCCTTCAGGGACTCACTTTCCATAGTGGGACTTCAGTGCACTATGAGGAAACTTGTCCTCTCACCTGCTCCCTGCCCACCTCCAATCTATTCTCTACAGGGAAGACAGAGTCAATTCTAAAAATCCACTTTTCTGCTCCCTTCAGTGGCTCCCAGTCACCCAAATGGGAACAGCAGAAATCCTTAAGATGAGTCCAAGGTGTTACACGGGCTTTCTTATTTAGCCCAGGTAGGGAGCCTGTTTCTACTGTCTAGAACAGACCACAAACCAAAAACCAAATGCATGCACAGACACAAACCCAAATTTCTTCATTTATTCTATCAAAGGATAGTTTTCAAAAAAGAGGTAAAATCATGACTTTCATACAGATATAAAATTGACACATGTTAAAGATTTTTATTTAACTCATTATTAATGAGGAAACCAGGAAGAGTTCAAGGAAGCACCAATTTATATGAAGTGAAGGAATGTGGAAATAGATTGTGATAAAATAAAACCTGCTTGCTACAGGGACTCACATGAACCTCCAGCAGACAACATAGTTATTAGTTATCTACAAATTATAGCAGTGCAAATAGTTCATAGACAGTAAAATGCTAGATACATTATAAGTAACTTCAACAAATCAACAAGAAAAAAATCAAATTAATCCCTTTAAAAAGTCGGTAAAAGACATGAATAGACACTTCTCAAAAGAAGACATACAAGTGGCCAACATATAAAAAAAAGTGCAACGTAACTTATCATCAGAGAAATGCAAATTAAAAACACAGTGAGGTACCATCTCATACCAGTCAGAATGGCTACTATCAAAAAGTCAAGAAACAACAGCTATTGGCAAGGTAGTGGAGAGAAGGGAATACTTATATGCTGTAAGTAGGAATATAAATTACTTCAGCCCCTGTGAAAAGCAGTTTGGAGATTTCTCAAAGGACTAAAAATAGAACTACCATTCAACCCAGCAATCCCTTTACTTACTGTATACCCAAAGGAAAGTAAATAATTCTACCAAAAAGATGCCTGCACTCATATATTTATCACACTATTCATAATAGCAAAGACATATAATCAACCCAGGTGCCCATCCACGTTATGGTAGGTAACGTGGATAACGAAAATATGGCATGTATACATCATGGAATACTATGCAGCCACAGAAAAGAATAAAATCATTTCCCCCAGCGACACAGATGTAGCTAGAGGCCAATATCCTAAGAAAATTAATGCAAATAGAAAACCAAATATTGCATGTTCTCATTTATAAGTGAGAGCTCAACATTGGGTATACACAGACATAAAGATGGGAAAATTAGACACTGGGGACTCCAAAAGGGGAAAGCAAGTGTTGAAAAACTTCCTGTTGGTTACTATGCTCACTATTTGGGTGACAAGATCAATAGAAGCCCAAACCTCAGTATCACACGACACACCCTTGTAACAACCCTGCACATGTACCCCCTGAATCTAAAATAACATTTTTAAAAAATGCTAGGTTCAGATAACCACAGAAGGGTGTTCTCTAGAAATTACAAAATGTTGTATTGGAGACACCAGGAATCTTGTTTTCCTTATTCTAAATTTCCCTATATTTCTTAAAGTATGAGTATGTAATGAGCACCTAGTATGTTAGATGCAGAGCTCATGCAAAGAGGAGGGGAAGGGGAGGGGAGGGGGAAGGGGAGATGATTTACTGAAAAGGTTTTCCTTAGACCCCGGATTTCCTTCGACCCCGGAGCAGAGGATGAAGAACCACGTCTGAGGCCAAAGGGGCCAAGGGGTGTGTGTGGGCTGCAGCCAATCAGTGATTGGGTTATGGATGACTGACATAAAGGCTGGGTTTCCAGGGAACCCAGTGACTCACAGCGTGAACCCGATTAGCTGGTCTAGACAGGCG
>CAUYLG010078728.1:0-177417 GCA_963573385.1 Cacajao melanocephalus | reverse complement strand
GGGAATCTCCCAGTCTGTGGGCAACAAAAATTCGTCTGAAAGTGCGGCGTCCACTCACTCTCTGCGCTTTCACTGGGAGCTACAATCCTGAGCTGTTGTTAATCGGCCATCTTGGATCTCTCTCCGCTTTTTTTTTTTTTAAATTTTTATTTTTGGTGAGTGTTTAAGTGAGGCTGGAGAGAGCCTTGAGAAGCATAAAGCACCTTAGTAGAATAGCTTGAACCGGCATCACTTCTATTTCAGGGTTTAAATAAAAAATTTTTGTATCAAACATACAGAAAATCATCTTCCAATGCCTTATGCAGTGGTCACAGAGGAGGCACCCGTTAAATGTGTGAAGATCCAAGAAAATGAATCAAATCACTAGTCAATAGCACTGCATCATACTGTGTGACATGCTGGACTTCTGAACGGCAAAGCGATGCTTGAACACTTTGGCTTCTAGGGGCTTTTTGTAGTTCTCATCTCCAAATTTGAACTGTGGCTTAGAGACTTAAGCAAAAGGAAAAGACAGATATTCATATGAAAATTCTAGATTCATTCATTCATTATAGACAGGCATATACTGGTGGATAGCAATAAATGAAAGAAGAAGTCTGTTGTCTCACCACAGCTGGGATCTACCCATGAGTTTTGTATTTATCACAGGATATGGAGGGGGTGTCCACTCCTAGGTTAGGAATGAAGAGTGTGAACTTCCCTTTCACACATTTAATATTACTGATTTGACTGGAGGGCATAGAAAATGGGTGTCATGAGTGTGCACTGAGGAACCACTTTTCCTGAAAATAACTCCACATTGTCTTGATCTAGTTATTCCTTGATATCTCTGTTATCGTGTTCACTTTCTACAGAATTTATGGACCTGGTCATCTCAGCTATTTTTATGTTGAGTATGACAATCAGATAGGTGAGAAAAGGATGTCACTTTACTTGCCTTGAATCCACTGAAATCTCTCAGACCTGTAATTCAGGCTCATGAAAAAGGCAGTCGCTGTCATTGTTGGGCCTCCTCTGTGCCCCAGATTCTTAAAAATGTTACTTGCTTTATACAGACAGCACCAAATCATCAGAAGGACTCATCTCATGGCAGATTTTAGGTCCACACTGTTTAATTAGGGAAGCCCAATGCCTCAGACTACCTAATTCTTTCAGGTAAAACATCTTGGCTCGTGTGGGACTGGCCTGGAGCCCGAGCTGAGTGTTATTGTAGAGGTTGGAGGTCCTCAAGCCGAGTGTATTTGTGGGGGTTGGAGGTCCTCTACTTGATTGGCCAATCGTACTCCCCAAGATCTTTTCATTGCCCAAGAGTGCTGCGTGCAGGGCCTGATGCCCAGGGCTATGACAGCTGCCTCTTTGTGGTATCATCACTTCCAGGAGTGAGACTGAGGGAAGGAATGATGGACCGTGATATCCAGGGCTAAGAAAACAGCAGAATTGTCTTAGGTTAGTTTTCCTCACAAGCAGACCCTGAGTCACGTACTTGGGTCCAACTGAGTTATCAAAGGAAGTACTCTCAGGATCAGCCAGTAAGATAGTTGGGGTAGCAAGATAAGAATGGGGATGGAATTAAGCAAGAGTGTTTTCAACTGAACTCCCAGACTCAACCCGATCTCCTGCGGCTCTGAGGAGTGTACTTTACACTTCCAGGAACAACACTATTTGGGCTCGTAAACTTCCATACCCATTGGTCATTGCTTACAGGCAACCCTGGGGTGGGCATGGGGGGACAAAAACCTCCTAGGTATTTTTCAGCTCATAGGAAGTGCACACGTGAAGTGCAGGGTGGTTGCCATGCCCAAGGGCAGTCCTCTGAAGGTTGCAAGCGCCAGCTATCAGCTGCAAAACACTCATGTTGAAGTTGAGGGATGGGTACCTTGAGCCGGCAAAAGAATCTGGGAGACTTGGGTGTTCACTCTAGAGCAATCCCAAAGCCATCACATATGCTTCTGTAAAGTGGCATGACAGTGAACCACCTCATACAGTTGCCTGGAGGAAAAAAGAAAACAAAAATAAGGAAAGTCTTTCTTTAAATATTTATCTGAAACAATATCTCAGAGAAATGCACCTTTGATTACTATTTTTTTGTTCATGCAATAGCATGTAAGGGCATGCTAAACCTAGTATGTTTCTCTCTCCAGGATGAGTCCTGAAAGTAGCAGGGCAATGTGTTATTTATTATTAATCAAAGAAGATTTCACTTAGTGAAGCAGGACCTTGATGCTCCTTCAGGCCAGAAATGCAAATATTTTAAATTCTCATTTGGCTTTCACCAATAAACCCATCACACTGAAGATAAATGAAACATTTATTGAAAACCCAAATAGGAAAGAATCATAAATCTGTTCAATGGGGAGATACAAAGGTTTCTAAAAAGAGAATGAATAGGAAAAAAAAAAATCGTTTTGAAATCTGACCCTAGGGAGGAGCTCTGATGAGGTGCAGATGGCCCATCTACCCACCAGGTAGATGTCTAAACTGGGAGAGCAAGTCTTAGAATTCACTTCAAAAGCATCATGAGGGAGAGAGTGTGGCTTTGGGAAGTACAGAAAATAAATGAGAGATAAGAGAGAATAATACTCAGTGGTTGTTGGATATAGGATGCAATTTGAAGGCTTTATTGTGCAGGATTAAAAGGTATGAATGTACAGACACTGTGATTGGCACCCGGAAGTCTGATTAACACCTTGGAATGAGGCGTGGAAGCCCATTGTGGGTAGACATTGCCAGGAACCCAGAAAATGGACTGGAATATTGCATTATGTTTGAATAGGCCCAACAATGGGCCTTTATATTTCTCTGTGGGGTTTTCTTTAAGATGTATTTGGGAAATTGGCATTTAAAGGCAGTTGGGTGCTTTGTGAACAAAGGCGAGTAAGGGAAAAGGAAACTGCTATTTCAATTACTTCTCAGAACCAGCCCATCCAGGTAAGTGTTATCCTGCTTTATAGATGAGAAAAGCAATGCTTGTAGAGATTATGTAATTTTTTCAGACCCTAGTTCATTAAGTGGAAGAATGAATAGATTTCCCCCTTTATCCCTTCCACCCACCAACAAATATTTATTGAAGCTTTACTATGTGCTTGCTCTGGACACTGGAGGAACCAAATGATTATCTGACCCGTATCTATCTTATCCTGAAGGCCATTCTTTTTCCACGAGAGTCTAATGAGTAAGCGTATTTAAATAATTTTATAGAAAATTATATTACTCTATGATTATGCAAGATATTAAAGAGATTTGTACAGGGTGGTAAGACTATGGGAACACATAAAAATAGGCATGAAAGACTGAATAATGCTAGATTTAGATACTTGGCAGGGAAGACCCAAGCCACTTTTCTTAATATATACTTAAAAATTCCAGAAACAACAAAAATAACAAACTTTTAGGGTCACATTTTCTGATTATAAAACTTTGGAAAAAATTATAAAGAAGTAAAATTTATTTTTAATGTTATAAACCAGAGATAATAACTGTAATTATTTTAAAGTATGTTCTAGTTTCCCCCTCCAGTCCTTGGCTGCTTCATATTTATCTGGCTTTGAACTTTTTGAAACTGTAGGTTGATGTATTTCATCAGTATGGGAAAATTTTTAGCTATTATTTATTTGCATATTATTTGTACTCCATTTTCACTCCCTTCTCTTTCTTGGATGCTAATTATATTTATTTTTTAACCTCCTCACTGTATCCCCTATGTCTCTTATTTTTTTTCCATACATTTTAAATCTTTTTGTCTCTTTTTGCTTCATTCTGAGTTTTTTTTAAGGCATCTTTCAGTTTATTAACACTCTTCAGTGATATCTGATTTGCTATTTAATGTACTGAGCTTTAAATTCCTGCCATTATGCTTTTCAATTTCATATTTTTCCTTTGTTTATTTTTTTAAGATTTCCAGTCTTTTGCTCAATCTTGTCTTTTATTTCTTTGAACATATTCAGCATAGTTATTTTTAAGTAGTATCAGATAACATTATCTGTATTCTTTATAAATGTGTTTCTATTGTCTGTATTTCTCTTGATTTTCAGTCTTGCCTTCTGTCTTAGTCACTTTGGGCTGCTACAAGAGAATACCATAGACTGGGTGACTTAAACAACAAACATTTATTTCTCACAGTTCTGGAGGCTGGGAAGTCCAAGATCAAGGTGCCAGAAGATTCGTTGTCTGGTGAGGGCTTGCTTCGACTTCTTACTGTATCCTCATATGTCAGAAGGAGGGTGGGAAAGCTGTCTGGGTTCTTTTTTAATAAGGACAGTAATCTCATTCTTGAGGGCTCCACCCTCATGATCTAATCTGCTCCCAAAGGCCCAACATCTTAATACCATGATATTGGAGATTCGGATTTCAACATATGAATGTTGAGGGGGACACACCCATTCAGTACATTGTACCTTTTATTGAATCCTAACTCAGAAGCATCACTTGGCTCTATCCTGATGACATTCCATAAGCAATAACTTAAAACCGAATAATGATTCTGATAGTTCTTCATCCTAAGATCTCATCAAGTTAAAGTTGCACCATTGATTTAATTATAGCTTTTCTGGGTTTGTGAGGAAGAAAATACTACATGAAAAGTACACATCAAATGTAACCTGATTTCAGAAATTCCAGATTATAAAAGAATACACATCTAAGCATTATGGAAATACAGCTATATTCCTTGGGCAGAGGTGTTTGTATGTCCTGATTCAGTTTCTCTTTAAGTCTTCTTTTAAAGCTTGCTCAGTAAAAGAAACAAAGGATCTAAGTTGTTCTAAATCTCTGTTACTTTCAAGGGCTCAAAAACCCTCTAAATTTTCTGCTACTTAAATCCACGTTCAATATAGTAGGGGTGTGAGCCATTAGAACCCTGCATTTGGAAAGTAATGGAGTGGGAGCCTACTGGACCATGAAAGCACTTCCTTCCAAGGGCAGAAAAACCCAACTATCAGGCTTACCTGTCAAAGCCAACAATAGAAAGTATTTCTTATCCTCTGCTGCAGCAGATGTGGTTAGAGTATCATTCATTTTCCCTCAGTATTCCAAGACTGGTCGTAAATATCACTCAGTCTTTCTTGGCCATGAACTCTGTCTAGCAATGGTCAAAATCGACGGGGAGCTCCACTTAAATTACACAAATTTTAGCCCTTTAGTGGGCGAATTGGCTACAGATTCACATGATTGCTAGAACCAGGCAGCCCTTGGAGGTTGTGAAGAATAGGGTTTCCTTTTAAGCAAAGACATTTTTCAACTCCAGTTGATTATTGCTGTGTGGGAATACAGGCCAAGAGTTTCAGATTTGAATTATATTAGAAATAAGTAACACAGATTTTTAAATGAAATCTCCCAATGTTTATGTCTGCAACAAGTTCCATTTTATAAAACTTTTAGGCGTAACATATTACGTTTTTGAGATGATTTTAGTCTGTGAGCCCCAATGGGTGCTTAGTAAGCTCAATTTTCAGAATGAATGAGTTTGTGCTATTAGAAGTTAGCACCATCAGTGAAGCAACATGGATTGCTTTATCTGCCTTTTCCTCCTACGTCATGGAGGCATTTCTGAAAATATAAGCACTGGAGTGTTCTGAGTCCACTTGAAGCATCAAGAAACACATTACCCTTTATAGACCATCACAGTAGTTTTAAACAGCTTCCTCAGTGGGGTCCCTTTTTTATACTTATTAATAAAATGGGGTTTTGGATTCATCTGCCAGAAAAATTGCTGATATTACATAGTTCAAAAGCATACAGAGTATCATTGAGATCAACTTCCATATAGTCTATGGACAGTCTTAGAGTAGACAAACCAGTGATTTGGCTAATTGTTGCAGCCTTGCCAGGTAGTACATAGGAAAGTTAGTTATTTTAAATTCACAAATATTTCAGAGGTTTTATCTGAATGGAGATTTTTTTTTTCCTGGAGGCAAGCAAGTAAGTTGCTTAGAAGGTAATTGGGACAGTTACAGGAAAGAAAGCCTATCAAATGCATGATTGTGGGGGCCAAGATGGCTGATTAGCTCTGGTCTGCAGCTCCCATTGAGAAAAATGAAAATGGTGAGTGCACCTTCAGATGAGGTATTCAGATTCTCTCACTGAGACTGGCTAGATGGTTGGCATGACCCATGGAGAGTGAGGAAAAGCAGGGTGGAGCAATGGCCCACCCAGGAGCCACATGGGGTAAGGCAAACTCTCACTCCAGCCAAAGGAGGTGGGTGAGTGATTGTGCTACCCTGCCAGGGAAACCATACTTTTGCCATGGATCTGTGCAACCCATGGATCGGGAGAGCCCTCATGAGCCCACACCACCAGGGCCTTGGGTCTCAAGCACAGAGCTATGCAGTTTCTCAGAGGCTGCTTGGGTTGTGACCAGGGGCAGCAGGCTAGACACTGCCTAAGATGACCAAGTTCTCAGGGGGAGGGGAAGCAGCCATCACTGTGGTTTCAGTTGGCCATTTTTCCCTGCTGGTCTAGAAAGATTGGGCAGTTTGGACTGAAGAGAATTCCTCACAGTGCAGCACAGTGGCTGTGGCAGATTGTGGCCAGACTGCTTCTTTAGGTGGGATCTGGATCCATTCCTCCTCACTGGGTGGGGCCTCCCTGCAGGAATTCCAGCAACTCCAGCCAGGGGTTTTTGCGCAGAGCCCCAATCTTCCTGAGACAATGCCCATGTAGGGAGGCAGTCATGATTTCCTGTTCAACAGACTTAGTCTTTCCTGCTTGCTGGCTCTGAGGTGACCGGTAGTCCAGATGAGTGGGATTCCCCCCATTGCAGTGTGCCTGCTCTGCCAAAGGGCAGCCAGAGTGCTTCATTAAGCAGGTCCCTGATCCCGTGCCTCCAGACTGGGTGGGACCTGCCAACAGGGGTTGCCAGACACCTCACACAGGAGAGTTCTGGCTGGCATCAGATTGGTGCCCCTATGGGACAGAGCTCCTGGAGGAAGAAGCAGGCAGGTATCTTTGCTGTTCTGCAGCCTCTACTGGTGATACCTCCAGGTGCGGGAGGGACCCAGGTGAATAGAGTCTGGAGTGGACCTCCAGCAAACTGCAGCAGGCCTGCAGAAGAGAGGCCTGGCTGTTAAAAGAAAACAGAAAGCAACAACAACATCAACAAAAAAGACCCCACAAAAATCCCACCCAAAGGTCAGCCGCCTAAAGATTGAAGGTAGATACAGCCACAAAGATGAGAAAAAAAATCAATGCAAAAGTGCTAAAAATTAAAAAGCCAGAGTGTCTCTTCTCTTCCAAATGATTGCAATACCTCTCCAGAAAGGGTACAGAACTGGACTGAGGCTGAGATGGATGAATTGACAGAAGTAGGCTTCAAAAGATGGGTAATAATAAACTTTCTGAGCTAAAGGAGTATGTTCTAACTCAATGCAAAGAAGCTAAGAATTATGATAAAACACTACAGGAGCTGTTAACCAGAATAATCAGTTTAGAGAGGAACATAAATGACCTTATGGAGCTGAAAACCCAACACAAGAACTTCACAATGCAACCACAAGTATCAATAGCTGAAGAGACCCAGTGGAGGAGAGAATCTCAGAACATGAAAACTATCCTGCTGAAAAGAGACAGGCACACAAAATTAGGGGGGAAAAATGAAAGGAACAAACCAAACCTCCAAGAACTATGGGATGATATAAAAAGACCAAACCTGCAACTGACTGGAGTACCTGAAAGACACAGAGAGAATGGAACCACACTAGAAAACATACTTCAGGGTGTCATCTAGGAGAACTTCCCCAACCTAGAAAAACAGGCCAACATTCAAATTCAGGAAATCCCGAGAACCCCAGCAAGATTCTCCAAAAGAAGATCAACCCCAAGACACATAATCAGATTTCCCAAGGTTGAAATGAAGGGAAAAATGTTAAGTGCAGCCAGAGAGAAAGGCAAGGTCGCCTACAAAGAGAAGGCCATCAGAATAACAGTGGATCTCTCAGCAGAAATCTACAAGCCAGAAGAGACTGGGAGGCAATATTTAACATTCTTAAAGAAAATAATTTCCAACCCAGAATTTCGTATCTGGCCAAGCTAAGCTTCATAAGCAAAGGAGAAATAGAATCCTTTTCAGACAAGCAAATGCTGGGGGAATTTGTCACCATCAGGCCTCCCTTGCAAGAGCTCCTGAAGGAAGCACTGAATAGGGAAAGAAACACTGTTACCAGCCACTACAAAAACAGACTGAAGTACATAGACCAATGACACTATGAAACAACTACATTAACAAGTCTGCAAAATAACTAGCAAGCAACAGGATGACAGGATAAAATGTACACATAACAATATTAACCTCAAATGTAAATAGGATAAATGCCCCAATTAAAAGACACAGAATGGCAAGCTGGATAAAGAGTCAAGACCCATTGGTGTGCTGTATTCAAGAGACCCATCTCACATGCAAAGACACACATAGGCTCAAAATAAAGGGATGGAGGAATGTTTACCAAGCAAATAGAAAGTAGAAAAAAGCAGGGGCTGCAATCCTAGTTTCTGGCAAAAACAGACTTTAAACCAACAAAATCAAAAAAGATAAAGGCATTTCATAATCATAAAGGGTTCAATTAAACAAGAAGAGCTAGCTATCCTAAACATATATGCACCCAATACACGAGCACCCAGACTCATAAAACAAGTTCTTAGAGATCTGTAAAGAGACTCAGATTCCCATACATAAATAGTTGGAGACTTTAACACCCCATTGTCAATATTAGACAGATCATCAAGACAGAAAATTAACAAAGATATTCAGGACTTGAACTCAGCTCTGGATCAAGTGGACCTGATAGATACCTGCAGAACTCTCCACCCAAAAACAAAAGAATAAACATTCTTCTTGGCATGACATAGCACTTATTCTAAAACTGATCACATAATTGGAAGTAAAACACTTCTCAGCAAATGCAAAATATCTGAAATCATAACAGTCTCTCAGACCACAGCGCAATTAAAGTAGAACACTCAACCACACAATTATACGGAAATTGAACAACCTGCTCCTGATTGACTTCTGGGTAAATAATGAAATTAAGGCAGAAATCAAGAAGTTCTTTGAAACTAATGAGAACAAAGACACAACATACCAGAATCATGGGGATGCAGCTAAAGCAATGTTAAGAGAGAAATTAATAGCACTAAATGCCCACATCAAAAAGCGACAAAGATCTCAAATTGATATCCTAACATCTCAACTTAAAGAACTAGAGAATCAAGAACAAACAAACCCCAAAGCTAGCAGAAGACAAGAAATAACCAAGATCAGAGCAGAACTGAAAGATAGACACACACACACACACACACACACAAAACCCTTTAAAAAATCAACAAATCCAGGAGATGGTTTTTTGGAAAAAAAAAAGAATAAAACAGATAGTAGATTAATAAAGAAGGAAATAGAGAATAGTTAAAGAATCAAATAGACACAAAGTAAAATGGTAAAGGGGATATCACCACTAACCCCACAGAAATACAAACAAACATCAGAGAATGCTATGAACACCTCTATGCAAATAAACTAGAAAATCTAGAATAAATGGATAAATTTTTGGACACATACACTCTCCCAGGACTGAACCAGGAAGAATCTGAATCCCTGAATAGACCAATAAGTAGTTCTGAAATTGAGGCAGTAATAAATAGCCTACCAACCAAAAGAAGCCCGGGACCAGATAGATTTATAGCTGAATTTTACCAGAGGTACAAAGAGGAGCTGGTACCATTTCTTCTGAAACTATTCAAAACAATGGAAAAGGAGGGACTTCTCCCTGAATTATTTTATGAGGCCAGCATCATCCTGAAAACAAAACCTAGGAGAAATGCAACAAAAAAACAAAACTTCAGTCCAATATCTCTGATAAACATCAGTGCAAAAATCCTCAGTAAAATACTGGTAAACCAAATCTAGCAGCACATCAAAAAGCTTATCTACTACAACCAAGTTGGCTTCATTCCCAGGATGCAAGGCTGGTTCAACATATGCAAATAAATAAACATAATTCATCATATAAACAGAACTAAAGACAAAAAACACATGATTATCTAAATAAGCACAGAAAAGGCATTTGAATTCCAGAAAAAGCACACAAATTCAGCATCTCTTCCTGTTAAAAACTCTCAATAAACTAGGTGTTGAAGGAACATACCTCAAAATAAAAGCCATTTATGACAAACCCACAGCCAATATCATACTGAATGGGCAAAAGCTGGAAGCATTCCCATTGAAAACTGGCACAAAACAAAAATGCCCTTTCTCACCACTCCTATTCAACATAGTACTGGAAGTTCTGACCAGGGAAATCAGGCAAGAAAAATAAATAAAGAGTATTCAAACAGGAAGAGAGGAAGTTGAATTGTCTTTGTTTGTGGATGGCATAATCATATATCTAGAAAACTCCATCATCTCACCCCAAAAGCTTCTTAAGCTGATAAGCAACTTCAGCAAAGTCTCAGGATACAAAATCAATGTGCAAAAATCACAAGCATTCCTATATACCAATAACAGATAAGCAGAGAGTCAAATCATAAATGAACTCCCATTCACAATTGCCACAAAGAGAATAAAATACCTAGGAATACAGCTAACAAGGGAAGTGAAGGACCTCTTCAAGGAGAACTACAAACCACTGCTTAAGGAAATCAGAGAGGACACAAACAAATGGAAAAACATTCTATGCTCATGAATAGGAAAAATCAATATTGTGAAAATGGCCATACTGCCCAAAGTAATTTATAGATTCATTGCTATTCCCATTAAACTGCCATTGACATTCTTCACAGAATTAAACAAAACTACTTTAAAATTCATAAGGAACCAAAAAAACAGCCCATATAGTCAAGACAATCCTGAGCAAAAAGAACGAAGCTGGAGGCAACACACTAACTGACTTCAAAGTATACAAGGCTACAGTAACCAAAACAGCATGGTACTGGTACAAAGACAGACACATAGACCAATGGAACATAACAGAGACCTCAGAAATAAGAACACACATCTATAACCATCTGAGCTTCAACAAACCTGACAAAAACAAGCAATGAGGAAAGGATTCCCTATTTAATAAATGGTGCTGGGAGAACTGGCTAGCCATATGCATTAAATTGAAACTGGACCCTCTCCTTACACTTTATACAAAAATTAACTCAAGGTGGAATAATGACTTAAATGTAAAACCCAAAACTATAAAAACCCTAGACGAAAATCTAGGGAATACCACATAGAACAAAGGCACAGGCAGAGGTTTCATGACAAAAATGTCAAAAGCAATTGCAACAAAAACAAAAATTGACAAATTGGATCTAATTAAACTAAAGAGCTTTTGCACAGCAAAAGAAACTATCATCAGAGCAAACATACAACCTACAGAATGGGAGAAAATTTTTGCAACCTATTCATCTGACAGAGGTCTAATATTCAGAGTTTACAAGGAAATTAAACAACTTTACAAGAAAAAAATCCAATCCCATTAAAAAGGGGCCACAGACATAAACAGACACTTCTCAAAGGTACTGGTTTTGTACCAGTACCATGCTGTTTTGGTTACTATAACCTCATAGTATAATTTGAAGCCAGTTAGCATGGTGCCTCTAGCTTTGTTCTTTTTGCTTAGGATTGTCTTGGCTCTATGGGCTCTTTTTTGGTTCCTTATGAATTTTAGAGACATTTCTGCAGCCAACAAACATATGAAAAAAGCTCAACATCACTAGAGAAATGCAAATAAAAACCGCAATGAGATACCATCTCACACCAGTCATAATGGTGAGTATTTAAAAGTTAAGAAACAGCAGATGCTGCAAAGGCTGTGGAGAAATAGGAACACTTTTACAATGTTGGTAAATTAGTTCAAGCATTGTGGAAAATAGTGTGACAGTTCCTCGAAGACCTAGAACCAGAAATACCATTTGACCCAGCAATCCCATTACTGGGTATATACCCAAAGGAATATGAATTATTCTATTATAAAGATACATGCACATGTATGTTCATTGCAGTACTACTCACAATAGCAAAGACATGGAATCAACCCAAATACCCATCAGTGATAGACTGGATAAAGAAAATATGATACATAATACACCATGGAGCACTATGCAGCCATAAAAAGGAACAAGATCATATCCATTACAGGGACATGGATGAAGCTAGAAGCCATTATCCTCAGCAGACTAATGCAGGAACAGAAAACAAAACACTGCATGTTCTCACTCACAAGTGGGAGCTGAATGACGAGAACACATGGACACAGGGAGAGTAATAATACACACTGGAGTCTGTTGGTGGTGGGGCTGTGGGGAGAGGGAGAGCATCAGGATAAATAGCTAATGCATGTGGGGCTTAATACCTAGATGATGGGTCGATTGGTGCAGCAAACCACTGTGGTACATGTTTACCTGTGTAAGAAACTTGCACGTCCTTCACATGTATCCTGGAACTTAAAATTAAAAAGAAGGAAAGGAAGAAAAAAGCATAATTGCATTGCACAGAGACTGTTTTATAGGGATGAGCCTGCGTCTTAGAATAAATGATTTTAGGGAAACCAGGGAGTCTACTAGAGGAGGAGAGAGAAAAGGTGGCAAGGGTTGAAAACTAACTAGCTGATATTATGATCAGTGCCTGTGTGACAGGATCAATTGTACCCCAAAGGTCACCATCATGCAACATACTCAGGTTACAATTCTGCACATGTACCCCCTGAATCTAAAATAAAAGTTGAAATTATTTATAAAAAAAGAAACTAGGATTCAGTTGTGGTGAGTTATACCTGTAATCCCAACACTTTGGGAGGCCAAGGTGGACAGCTTGACCTTAGGAGTTCAAGACTAACCTGGGCAGTATGGTGAACCTCATCTCTACTAAAAATGCAAAAATTAGGTGGTGTGTGCCTGTGGTCCCAGCTACTCAGGAGCCTGAGGTGGGAGGATCACTCGACCCGGGGGATAGAGGTTGCCGTGAACCGAGATTGTGCCACTATACTCCACCCTAAGTGACAGAGTGAGACCACGTCTAAAAAAAGAAAAAAAAAAAGAAAAGAAAGAAAAGAAAAGAGAAAACAAAGTAGGGAGGCTGATGGAGTGTGATAGAGTGATTGGTACCCAAATCAAGAATCAAGTAAAGTTTGAATTCTACGGGGACTCTGTTTCCTTAGGCAAGTCATATTCAGTACAGTGTCATAATCTATTTGAGAGAAATATGTTACCTATATTTCCACAATATATCTAAAAACCCTGTTTAGTGCTCAGAAGAGCTGCTGAAGCCATTTCTACTTTAAGTAGCTGTTCAACAGGAGTCAAAGAATAGAAATACTTCTGTAATAAACATCAAATACTGAGATGGAAAATTATATCTGTAGAACAAGGAAAATTGATTTTTATCTCTACAATTTTATTGTTCTCTAGTATTTTTTAACCATAGTTTTCAACACACTTATTTTCCTAGAGATTAAATATAAAATCTAAATTCATTTCATGTATGTACTCTTATTTCTAAGCAGCTCTACTTTCTGGGTACAATACAAATAGGAAATGGAATAGTTTTTGATTGCCCAAGCTTTAAAGAATGAAGGAGATAATACAATAACACTGAAAAACAATAATCCTTGTATACCAGTAATAAAATTTAGGTGAGATATTTATTTTATCCAGGGCTGCCTAGCTCTAATAGTTTGAGAAAGAAATGAACAAGATGATGTGAGAACCAGATTTGGCATCAAATTTATTCATCTATAGAATGAGATATTTTTCAATTAAGAATAAATTATGAAAACAAGGGAAAGGCATGTCTAATACATGCATTTTCTATTAAAAGATTTCTTTTAGTAATTCTTCTGAGCACCAGGTCCTATATCATTGTATTTTTAGTTCAATGAAACATGAAAGATTCTATTCTAAAATGGAGTAACTCAGACTTTTAACGGTTTTCCTTCTCTTTTACTTTCTTTTAGTACTTGAAGAAAGCAACTGCTCAGATCCTGGGGTTCCAGTCAACGGGTACAAGAAAATAACAGGGGGCCCTGGACTTATCAATGGTCGCTCTGCTAAAGTTGGTACCATCATGTCCTTCTTTTGTAACAACTCCTATGTGCTTAGTGGCAATGAGAAAAGAACTTGCCAGCAAAATGGAGAGTGGTCAGGGAAACAGCCCATCTGCATAAAAGGTAACTGACAATTGTTTCTGAAGTCTATAGACATAGATGAAGTTGCTAGACATTTTGGTAGCTCCTTTGCATGTTTTTAAGCACCTGGAAAAATGCCTTTCTCTCAAGTTCTTTCTGAAACCATATGTAACTGTGAGATTGGAAACCATCCTAAACACGTTTGCTTCTTTTTTTTTTTTTTTTTTTTAAACCACAAGAGGACCTGCTTTCCCTAATCACAGCACCTTGAGGTGATCAAGAAGAAGAATATAGTTATCAGAACAGTTTAGGAAAGATGACAGGGCTAAGTTTAATATATGCAAATCCAAGTATAGAATTGAGACAATGTATAAGCATTTACATAGCTCCACCTATCTACTTTCTATGCAATATTAAGCTGATAGAAGAAATAAAAGAAAAAAAATAGACACATCATCCCTGCCAGCTTGTAGAGGGGGAGGATTGAAGATGTTAAGAATATTTAAAAACAAAGACAGAGAGTAAACCCTTGTAGATTCAAGGGATAGTTATAGGACGAGATGAGTGGTGTAAGTTCAGCAAAAGGAGAGATCAATGTTCCTGAGATAGGGCCAATTGCATGAATCCAGTGGAACTGGAGCCAGTCTGGAAAGCTGGGGAGGATTTATAGATGTGAAGAGGAGTTGGGATGGTATTCCAGATGGAAGACAGCGGAAAAGAAAAGAGGTGTAGGCAGAAGTGAAGTCATCATGGTAAACTCAAAGTGAGGCAATCTGGGAATCTAGGAGGTAAACTTAAATATGTAGGTTGGACAGAAAAGTGGAATATCGTTTAGAGAAATTTCAGCATTCCCCATCGGCAGTGTGGATGCATAGTTTCTCACTGAATTGACTCACTAGTTGCTTCAGGTTAACAGCGTCTTTATTTGGGGGCAGGCCACAATGATCTGGCTGTTTATTGGGAAGAAAACATGTCCTTGTCCTAGATTATCCAGATAATTGCCTTAATCCTCCACTTTGCCTTCTGGGTGTTTGTCAACAACCTGAATCATGGGAAAAGGAATGAAAGGGAATGGTTTGTGAAAGGAATAAATCGCTTTAGACTTTAGCCAGAAGCGACCTTCATCCCCACCAGCACAAATTCTGATTTTTATTTCATTAAGTATGGGAATGGTGTCACATATGTCCTTGGAGATTTTTGTCCACTCTTCTCTTACAAATTAATACAACCAAAGTTCTCTAAGTTGCTAATTAGATGAATGTTGGCTGCCTGATTGGGAAAGTGAGATGGGAAGGATTCCTTTTCACTGGTGAAGAAAGAGAGACTTCAACAAAATTAAACTGGGCTTTGAATTGCCCTCAAGTGATTGTTAGGGGCCTTAATGGCAGAGAAAGAACACGGAGGAATCAATTTTCCAAGACTTATCTATGGTTGACACTGCTGTCTGGTGTCAAAAAAGAACCTTCTAATTCCCCATGGGGGCTACGTTTTAGAACCTTCACTTTGACTTTTATTCCATTTTCATCAAGTTTACTAATTCTATTCACATGAACAGATGATCCTAATCTATGATGCCATTGTCCCAAATCATTCAGGTGGGGCAGCCCTTCAGAGGCATCTGCTCTTCTTGGATTCTTCAGAGGGTACTGTCAATCAAGATGAAAGGCAGCAAGCTCTTTTGTAAAGTGAGATGTTCAAGCTTGGCTGACCTGTCTTGCCTCTGAGAGCCTGGGGAATGAGCACTGGGTGTCCAGAAGTGGGGGTCAGATATAAATCTGAACTGAATGATGTGAACAGTGAATATGAAAAAGGATCGTGCAGCAGTGTCTTTTTTATTTCTAGCCTGCCGAGAACCAAAGATTTCAGACCTGGTGAGAAGGAGAGTTCTTCCAATGCAGGTGCAGTCAAGGTGAGGTTGTAACACCTGCGCTCTGCCCTAAAGGCTAATGAGTATTTCCCCTTGCATTCCCCTTCCCTACTTGTGTTTGGCTAAAGACAGTCTGAGGTTTCTTAGGGACATTTAGTGCTAACTGGTCATGAAAGAATAGGGCTTGTTAGATGGAAGCTTATTAGCCAGCTGCCTTTAGCCAAGAGGTAGCAACTGTTGGAACATGTACAAATTGCACTGGATCGTGGGAAAGTACATGGCCAGTGGAAAGCAAGACTTTCAGATGATCTTTGAGAAAATGGACTTGAATCATTGAGTCTTTCTGAAACTACCATGTACTTGTTATGACAGCTTCTAGGGAGATGACATTTCTATTAAACACAGCCACCTATAATATAGGAAGATGTGCTTGGAAGTAACCAATGAGATGAGGCAGGTCAGGGGAGCCCAGGGACTAGAGACAAATGACCAGCCATGCAGAGGGATATGAGCCCTCTGGTGTGCCCAGCTTTTCTCCTGGGAAGACAAAGGTGGGGTCCACCTGGTGGGGAGGCAGTAGTCCCTTTCTACTTATCTCTTCTACATGCTCCTCCTCCCTCTCTCCAGTCCAGCGACATGGGCCTCCTTGGATTTCCTCTATCACTCCAAGCACAGTTCTGCTTTAGAAAGAACTGTGACTTCTTCTGTCTGGAACCTGCTTCTACAGGATCTCAGTGAGGCTTAATGCCTCACTTCCTTCAGTTCTCTGCTCAGTTTTTGCCTAACAGAGAGACCGTCCCTAACTATCCTTTTAAAGATAGCAATTTTATCTTCACCCTGACTGTCTAGTGGACCTTTTTACCCAGAATTCTCTAGTCTTTACTCTGTTTCTGTTTTTATCTTAGCATCCCTCTCCACCTGTTGTCTTACATATTTTTTAAGGGTTTATTTGTTTAATTTCTGTCTCCCTCACCCTCTCCAAAATGTGAAAGTTACATGTGCAGGGACATGATATGTTTTGTTCATGCTGAAAGTTCTAGTGCCTAAAACAGTACCTGCCGCTTAGTAGGCACTCAGTAAGTATTTATTGAATGAATGAATTCGATTGACAAACAAAGGTTCAGGACCCGAGTCTGCCTCTGTCTTTAGTGCTAGGTATTCTTGCATGAGTTCATGGGCAAGTTCCTAAACCTGCTGAGCCTTAGTTTTTTTCTTTTGAAAGTAAGGATAATCATAGAAATCTGTCTCTGGGGATTGTTTTAAGGATTATATGCAACATTAATAGCTAACATGTGTTGCATGTTTGCTCTATGTCAGTCGCTCTTCTGAGTACTTTGCATGCCTTAGTTCATTTAATCCTCACTATAACCTCTGAGGTAGGTATTTTTATTATCACCATTTTATTACAGATTTTATTACCATTTATATTACAGAAGGGTAAACTGAGGCTCAGAGACATTAAGTAACTTGTCCAGTGTCACGTTGCTAGAAGTGGCAAAGCCAGGATGTAAATTCGGTATCTGGCTTCATGGACTGCTGTCTTATGCCCTAGACTTTGAGTCTTATGTAAAGATCCTGGCAAAGCACCTTGGACACATAATCATCAGACAGTGATTTCTAACCTATTGTTAGAAATAGTAACAGTGAATTCTGGTGACCACAGCCAAGTTCCCTGGAATATTCATGAGTCAGAATATCCATCAGTGTCTCACCCCTCCTCAGGGCTGTCTCATTCCATTTTTGTATTTTCCCTTTCAGGGGCAAGGCATTTCCTTGGAAACGGTGGCAGTGAAATTCAAATTCTGCCCTCTTTCCTGATCTGTGTGATTTCCTTGGGCTGGACTCTCCAATAAGTGGGACCAACCTGTTCTTCCCAAAGAGACATGATGTAGAGTGGCCCCTGCACTATTCAGAAAGACTACTGGGTTTCCTGTTTTTAAAGCAACATTAATGGGAGGTTGGGAGGCAAGGTGCCAGGTTTCTCAAGTAAATGAAAAAGCAAGGCCGAAACTTGATTTTAAGTATCTTTTGGGAAGACAGGCTGCTGAAGTGGAAGGTATTCCTATCTCCAGCAGCCAGCTCCTCACCCAAGAGCCCACTGTAGACCTTGTATTGGCAAGGGAGGAGCTTGTTTGCAAGCTCAAGACCTCCCTGAGCTATAGAGCTGGCTATAAACATAAGCTAAAGATTTGTTGAATGAAATCAAGAGGATTGGAATATTTGCTCTGGGCCAAGCACTGTATATAAAATAGATTTCTTATGACAATATCATATTGGTGTGGTGGGGACACCAGGGTGGAAATTGTGACTGCTAAGCACTGCCTTGGGTACCAAGTTTCTTTACTGCGTGCCTCTGTGCACCTTCACTTACCTCTCTGGGCTTTCTTTCTCCATTCATTAAACAGGGATGAAAACATAGATTCCTAAAGGAATTTCAGCTTTTCAGTTGACAGTCATTAGGTATCAATAGAAAATGAACACAGCCTGCAAGATGTGTGCACATCTTCCCCAAGAATCCCTGAGTGGTCTCTGGGGGCTCCAGCTTCAGGGCTTATTTAATATTCCTTTTTCCCATGCATACACAACACTTCATATTTCTCCCAATCAATGTGCCCCGAGAGAAAGTTCTATTCTCTGAGGTGTACTAATTACATCTGCTAATTGCTAAATCAAGCTACTGTATCAACACAGTTTAGTTCGAGTCAATTCCGAATATTGCCCCATTATGATAATATTTGGAGAAAAACAATATCTAGATTTCTCTTATTCAAATTAACTCCCTTTTCTGTTTAATGTTGCAATTAATTTCTTTGCGTGTACATGTATAATGTACCTTTGTATAGCAGCTATTATGCCAGATATTATTCTCTTTGGTTAAAATCTTAAGCAGTTGGAGTCATGCCAGTAATAGACATGCCAGTAATAAAATGAAGATTGAAGTGTGCAAGAGAATGTGCTCAGTGGGAGAGGTGAAGTGTGTGTGAGAGAGAGAGAGAGAGAAAGAGAGAGAGGGAGACAAAGAGAGAGAGAGGGAGAGAGAGAAAAGGAGAGAGAGAAAGTGGGAGGAGGAGGGGGTAGAGAGAGAGAGAGAGACAGAAACAGATAAACAGAGAGACAGAGAAACAGAGAATAAGATAGCCATTTTTGGCTGGGTGGGGTAGCTCACACCTGTAATCCCAGCACTTTGGGAGGCCAAGGTAGGTGGACTGCTTGAGTTCAGGAGTTCAAGATCAGCCTGGCCAACATGATGAAAACCCATCTCTACTAAAAGACAAAAATTACCTGGGCATGGTGTTGTATGTCTGTATTCCCAGTTATTTGGGAGGCTGAGGCATGAGAATTGCTTGAACCCAGGAGGTGGAGGTTGCAATGAGCCCAGGTTGTATCACTGCACTCTCTCCTGGGTAACAGAGGGAGACCCTGCCTCAAGGGACAGAGAGAGAGAAAGAGAGAGAGAGGGACACAGAGAGAGAGAGAGAGAGAGAGAGAGAGAGAGATTTATTTTTTTTGTTTGTTTCTGTAACCAAATATCTACATGGGACATGATATGAATACTAAAGAGGCTACAATGACTGTCTCTCGCCCTGCTCCTTCTCTGGGCCCATGTGTCCTGACCCAGGGAGACACCATTACACCAGCTATACTCAGCGGCCTTCAGCAAGCAGAAACTGCAGAGCGCCCCTACCAAGAAGCCAGCCCTTCCCTTTGGAGATCTGCCCACAGGATACCAACATCTGCACACCCAGCTTCAGTATGAGTGCATCTCACCCTTCTACCGCCGCCTGGGCAGCAGCCGGAGGACATGTCTGAGGACTGGGAAGTGGAGTGGGCGGGCACCATCCTGCATCCCTAGTGAGTCAAGGCTCATTCTTGGGCTGGAGCATCTTCTATCTTTCACGGCTGCCTGTGAAAAACCATTAACTCTGTTGAAGACATTTTGGGAAAGCATCTCTAATGCTTTCTCTAGTTTGGTGATATCTGAAATTCCGTAGTTTTTTCCATTTGGCTTTTTTCCTTTGGGTTAACTTTACTACTCAGGAGAAATTGACTCATTAAATCTTCGAGTCATACTTTCTTGGGTGATTCTATCATATTTACTTGGAGGAAAGTGTCATTAAGTCACCAAGTATGGAAAGGAATTAAAGGTGCCAGAGGGCCTCAAGCTATATAACCTTGGCTACCCTGTGTAAGCCCCCATTTTTACACTCATCAACCAGTGATACCAATTGGGTACTTATTATTAAGCAATGAGGTACTAGGCCGAGGACCAGTCATTCACGCCTGTAATCCCAGCACTATGGGGGGCCAAGGTGGGTGGGTCATTTGAGGTCAGGAGTTCAAGACCAGCCTGGACAACATGGTCAAACCCTGTCTCTACTGAAAAGACAAAAAAAAAAAAAAAAAAATTAGCAGGGCGTGGTGACACATGCCTGTAACCCCAGCTACTTGGGAGGCTAAGACAGGAGAATCATTTGAACCTTGGAGGCAGAGGTTGCAGTAAGCCAAGATCATGGCACTGCACTCCAGCCTGAGTGACAGAGTGAGACTCTGCTTCAAAAAACAAAAAATATAATGAGGTATTAATTACATTTTAAGGTTATGATGATGAATACTGAGATAATATGTGGAAGTATCTGGATTAGGGGCCTGCGGTTACTAAGCTGTCTTCCCCATCCTCTCCGTGAAAGGAGAATAGTATGGTTTAGTTCATTGCTGTCATGTCTATGAGGATAGTCATGATATTTTGAGTTTGTTTACATGTACCATCTCATTCAGTCTCCTCGAGAGCTCTGTGAGACCATTGTTACTAAGCTCTATCCATTTTACAGGCAAGAAGACAGAGGCTCTAAAAGATTAGAGAATGTACCCAAAGTCCTATGGAGAGTTAGTGCCTGGGATCAGAACTGAGATTTCATTTGACTGCAATGCCTCCAATTTCAGCCCTGGCCGTTACAGCCAGCCATGTCAAGGAGGGTTCATTAATATTTAAAGGGAGAAGAAAACCAGGTTACATGGCTTAGTGGTCATCCCACCCATAGGGTTCACCTTTCCAGATTTGTGCTCTCTGGTTGAGTGACAGATTCTCCTTTGGATGGCAAAGCCTGAATTTATCTTACTAAGCTGGTACTTTCTCCATAGTCTGCGGGAAAATTGAGAATGTTACTACTCTGAAGACCCAGGGTTTGCGCTGGCCATGGCAGGCGGCCATCTATAGGAGGACCAGCGGGGTGCATGATGGCGGCCTACACAAGGGAGCATGGTTCCTGATCTGCAGTGGTGCCCTGGTGAATGAGCGCACTGTGGTGGTGGCTGCCCACTGTGTTACTGACCTGGGGAAGGTCACCATGATCAAGACAGCAGACCTGAAGGTTGTTTTGGGGAAATTCTACCGGGATGATGACCGAGATGAGAAGACCATCCAGAGCCTGCGGGTAAGAGGGGGCTTATACATGGAAGCTGGGGATCTGGCTCAAAAAACTCCAAGCATGGGAGAGCAGTGACTATGCCAAGCCCTGTCCCCTTAGCGTGTCAGCAGCCAGCCTGGATCCTGGCACATAGGAGTAGTCAATATTTCATATTGACAGATACTAGATGGGGGCATCTAGAAAGATTGTGGAGTCCTTTTTCCACCTTGATTATTTTACAAACAAGATAGAGGCAAATGTCATCTATCATTCTGGTCATCAAAAGTTAATCACCTAAGGGTAAAATGTACTTCTCCTACTAACATATGTCACCTAGTAGTGTATGTCATAAACTGTGACAAATTAAAAATTAGTGAAATTATTTGTTTAATGGCTGACTCTGCCTGAAACTATTGGCTCCATGAATGGTGTGATTTGTCACTGTACCATCACTGCATGGCACAGTGCCTGGCTCAAAATAGATTACAATAAATATTTTTGAATAAAAAAAGGTTAATCACCTGTAACATTTGGGCACTTTCCTAGGTAGGCTTTGAGGACAGAGATGTTTTACCCAAGATATACTCCTAACAAATTTATAATATACGTCTGTCTTTCCCTGCCTCCCTACCTCTCTTTTATTCACCAACCCATCTGTCCATCCATCTGTCCATCCATCCCTCCATCCATCCATTCCTCCATCCATCCATCCCTTCATCTATCCATACATCTATCTATCCCTCCATCTACCCATCCATCCATCCATCAATCCATCCATCCATCCGTCTCTCCATCTATCCACCTACATGTCTGTCTATTGTTGAGCCACCACAATGTGCCATTCACCGTAAGTAGATAAAGAAAAGAACAGGACATGTTTTATTTTCTCTGAAAAGTCCACAGTTGAGTGGGAGAGACAGACCAATATATCATGAATGGTGTGACACAAGAGAAATCCCAAGGCAATGTACTCAAAGGAGATTGAGGTAATAGAACATACACCTAAAAATTTTACAAGACGTGTGCTCCTAGAGGCTCCCATCAAAAGGCATGACCAGCAAGGACTGGGAAAATCAGGAAAGACTTTGTGGAAAAGTCTTGTGGAACATGCTGAGCATAGCTCTATTTGCTGGCTTGAAGGTAGATGAAATGTTTACAGTGGACCAGAGGCTGAAAACTTAGCCTGTGAGGGTTTGTGCCTTGATGGTGCTGACACATATTTTAAATCATTTATTTATTTGCAAGCATTGTTTAACATCAAGATATTTCAGATAAAGATTTGGAATTCATTTTCTGGCAAAACTAGAATGCTGGTCCCACTTCAGCATGGAATGGTTGACTGCAGTGACGTGGCCACTGCCCACCTTGGATGGGTGTGCAGCCTCAACTGTCCGTTTCACTTATTTAATCCCCCCTTCCAGACCCTAGGAGGCATTTCAGTTTGCAACCCTGGAAGTAGAGCAGTTGCTTTCCATGATTCCTTGAGTGAAATGTCTCCAAATAATTGTAGCTGCCTTTTAGACATTTTTCCCCGATAATTTATCCCCAAGGCTTGCCTGTTCCTGTCCACTGTGGAGCTGGCTCCTCACTGTCACTGCCCATTCCTTGCATTTGTAGATTTCTGCTATTATTCTGCATCCCAACTACGATCCTATCCTGCTTGACACTGACATTGCCATCCTGAAGCTCCTAGACAAAGCCCGCATCAGCACCCGAGTTCAGCCCATATGCCTCGCTGCCAGTCGGGACCTCAGCACTTCCTTCCAGGAGTCCCACATCACTGTGGCTGGCTGGAATGTCTTGGCAGACGTGAGGAGCCCTGGCTTCAAGAATGACACACTGCGCTCCGGGGTGGTCAGCGTGGTGGACTCGCTGCTGTGTGAGGAGCAGCATGAGGACCATGGCATCCCAGTGAGTATCACCGATAACATGTTCTGTGCCAGACAGGACCCCACTGCCCCTTCTGATATCTGCACTGCAGAGACAGGAGGCATTGCGGCTGTGTCCTTCCCGGGACAAGCATCCCTTGAGCCACGCTGGCACCTGGTGGGATTTGTCAGCTGGAGCTATGATAAAACATGCAGCCACAGTCTCTCCACTGCCTTCACCAAGGTGCTGCTTTTTAAAGACTGGATTGAAAGAAACATGAAATGAACCAGGCTCTCACCCTCCTTGAGAAGCATTTCTATGCATCCATCTGTACATGTGTTGTTGTGTGAAGCAGTGGTGACCTGAAGTGTGATTTTGCCTGTGAACTTGGCTGTGCCAGGGCTTCTGACTTCAGGGACAAAACTCAGTGAAGGGTGAGTAGACCTCCACTGCTGGTAGGCTGATGCCTCCTCCACTACTAGGACAGTCAATTGGAAGATGCCAGGGCTTGCAAGAACTAAGTTTCTTCAGAGAAGACCATATAGAAAACCTCTCCACTCTACTGACCTGGTGGCCTTCCCCACCTTTCAGTGACATGAATGCCATCAGCTTGACCAGGGATGATCTGGGCTTCATGAGACCCACTGAGAGGCTCTCAAGTTCTGGAGAGCTGCCTGTGGGACAGCCCAGGGCAGCAGAGCCCGGATGTGGTACCTGCTTTTGTGTACACGGCTGCAGTACAGTCTGGTCCTTTTCCTTCCCCATCTCTTGTACACATTTTAATAAAACAAGGGTTGGCTTCTGACCTACAAAACAAATGTGCTACGCTCTTATTTCTGCATGCTGTTTCTAGGAGCTACATGTATCAGGGCTGATGGCTTGGTGATAGCCCTTTAAAATAGTGCCGAGACCTATCATTCCCAACTAGCCTGTTTGACAAAGCCAATGCCATCTTTTAAACACCAGCTCTTAGAGCTTGGTGGGTCATGGCCCAAGGGAGGAGGGACATTGGTACCCTCCCATAAGGTGCAAATAGAAATACCAGAGATTAGATAATTTCTAGGGTTGTCTCTGCTTCTCATCTTCTAGATCCAGCACAGAGTCCTGCTTTGAACCTCTATAAATCTTCATAGAATGCTTTTATAGCATCTGAATTGGAGTCATGTATTTACTTACACTAGGTTTAGAAATGCCAAGAAACTGTAGCTTCACTGTTGTCTATAACTTATGTGATTTTTCTCTCAAGCCTCACCCTCACCTCCCACTGGATAGTGAAGGAAAGAAAATGAATTCAGTCTAGTCAGACACCTTAAGGAATCCTGGCACTGACCCTCCTTTTGGGGTGACTCACTCCTTCAGCCTTTCTCCCCTGTTCTCCTCGCCAGTTTTCTCTTCACTAGGCTGATGCTTTAGAGGCTTACCTGCCTTCAAGCATTGGGATGAGAATGGGGACCCTTAGGTTCCTGCTGGTTCTTAGGTGGTGTGTGATGGGTCTTTTTTTGTTGACATTTAATGCTAGAGTCTGTCACTAGTGTAACTTTGCTATGTTCTCTATTTCACGGGGCCCAGCACTCCTCCCTGCAGACTCGGCTCCTCATCCCCTGCTGGAACTGGTGCTCCTGGCATCTGGTGGTGATTCCTACTTGACCCTGGTCAGGGTCGCTCAGCCTCATGGCCACGGTGACAACCTTCTCTGGCAACTGCCCAGCCAGACTTTCAACAACCTCCTCTTCCTCCTTTGGGGAATTGGGGGAACTTTTTGGTCTTTTCCATACCACATGAGAGCTTAGAGCCCAGGCTTGTTACAGAACATCCTGGGAGACATTTGCCTCCTGTAGACCCAAACAGAAACTCCCCGGTTCCCTTAATCTGTCTCAGAAAACTCAAGGACTTTAGCCCAAGACAGGAGGTAAGGATTTTGTTTCCCAGCCTGTCTCTCAGCATGTCTGGGTCTTGACAAAATCCATTGAGCCAGAAGAGAATTTCTTCTACTTTCTCTTTTTGTCAGCCTTTCCTGGGGCTTTCCATAAGTCACATCTTCCTCCTTTCATTCAACGCTCTGTGCCCATCCTCCTTGCTTAATCAAAGAGCGATGTGTTAGTTATCAATTGTTGAGTACAAATTACCCAACACTTAGTGGCTTAAATGGTAAGTGTTTATTCTCTCACCGTGTCAGTGGGTCAGGAATTGGTGAGCAGCTTAACCTGAGGTTGTCATCAACTGAAGCCTTGACAGAGGCTGGAGGATTTGATTCTATAAATATTTATCAGGTCACTCAAAGGTTTTTCTTTGTTAAGCCTAGAAAGCTTGGATCTTAAAAGGTGTAATGGAACTTGGATTAAAGAGATAGATCTAAATTCAAATTCCTGTCTTTTAACTTCTTTTCTAAAGTGATCTTGGGCAAGTACTTAGCCTCTCTACCTCAGCTTCATCATCTGGCAAAATGGCATAATAAAATCTTGAGATTTTGTTGAGGTAGCTGTGACAATTAAGTGAGATGTTGTGTAAAGCAATGAATATAATACATGGTATATAGTCTGGTGCCGGTAGTGCCCGGCAGGGTCAGGGCTGTTCAGCTAGGCACAGCTCCACCACTGCCTCGGTAAGCACTCCACACATACCTGCCGACACCTTCCATCTCCTGACTCTGTCCTGACCCTCAACCTGGAATATCATGTTCTCTACTTCTTTTTAACACTCTCTTAACTACTTGAGTTATTTTCTCTTCTTGTCTTACTACTCAGATTTGGTTCACATGTACATCATCTTAGCTACAACTATGGTCCCCTCAGAAGCTGAATCTGGCCTGCAATTTTGGTAATGACATCCCAGGCTGCTTGGTTAATAGCTCCTTGGGCATTTGCCACCAGCTCTAGATCTTCCTACCCTAGCACTGCTCTTGTGGGCTAGGAACACTTGATCACACTCACCTAAGACTCTGAGGCAGGCAAAGAGACGCAAGCTTGTCCCTTGGCCATATCTGGCTGCTATCGGAATGCTGTCCATCTCTCTTTGTAACATAGCCCTTGCCTCCTAGCATAAAACTCCAAAGCTAGAAATCTTGAGCATATATCAGTCAGGGGCTTTTCAGAGAATCATAACTTTTAAGAGTCATATAGAGTAAGGGATTACGATAACTACACAAAATCGTGGCCACTGATGGAGAAGTCTGTGCAAGACTGTTGCCTTTGTTTCTGGCATTGGACCTAAAATCAACCAGTCCAGTGGTAAGGAAGGAAAGCTGGATGTGAAGTCAGCACAGCAAGGACAAATGGAAACCTGTGTTTGTCTCTTGCTTCCTCCAGCCTCCATCATGTGAGTGACCTGTAGTAGAAGTGGGTGCCCATTGCTCATAGCGGCACAATCACCCAGTCCAGGACTCAGGGAAGCCATAGAAGGATTTCCAGCAGGCATTGGAGGAGCCATGGGCCTGGGTTCTTTCTCATTCCAACAAGGCGAGCTGACAGATAGTAACATTGTGAGCTGCCACAGTGTCTGACGTGCTCTACCAACTCTCAAAGCATGAAAGTAGTCATTGCTTCACTCTTCTTTCCCAATCTCATGTAAATTTCTCTTGTGCTCACTCTAACCTGGAACCATACAGGGAAGGGAATTCTGCAACCTAGTTTCAGTTTCCCTAAGTAGACACAGAACAAAGCCGTCACAAGTCATGGAATACTAATGCTGGAAAAGTGGCTGTCAACTGAGGACGTCTTCAGGGAGTGCCAGAGAAGGCTCCTGCTTCATCTAGAGTAGTTTGGTTCTGATTTCTTTTGTGATGATTGCTTTGTTTTTTTATGTATCCATGTAGCCCCTGACATCTGACATTACGTCAGCTAGGCTTTGGTGCCCAGGAGTTGATCTGGTGCTTCCAGTGAGACTGTGATGTTCTCTTGTTGAAGATAAATACTCTCACAGAATGTCAGTATCTATTAGGATCATTCTGTGACTGCGATGGGTCAAGACCTGAACAGGACCACTTCATATCTTCTGTAAAAACAGACAAAAGCAAAGTGAGTATGTAAACTACAAAGATGCCAGGTATTCCCCTCTCCTAGTTAATGTGAGGGACTGCTGCTTCTTCATCAATTATAGTCGTAGCCTCTTTATAGTCTTTTTTCCTTTTAGATAAGACTTATTACATGGCCAATTATAGAATCACTCCCACTTCCTGACAGCGTCCAATCCAGAACAAAACCCCACTTTGAAACCTAAGACCGCTTAACAGAAACTCAAACACTATAAATCTTTTCTAACGCTCTCTTGAGGAGACACCCCATAGTTTCCCATGATGTGTACCTTGCCTCATTGCAAGGAGCAAAAAATCCAACTTGTTCAATTACAGGTATGTTTCTAGTGGTCTTTGGCTGGAAGGCATTGACTATATATTATAAATCACACATATGGTCATATATGTATGTGTATATACATACATGCACACACACATACATATACATATATGAATATACCGACCCTTCCTGGTTTACAATGGCTTGACTTATAACTTTTTGACTTTATGATAGTATGAAAGCAATATGTATTCAGCACAATTGTATTTCAAGTACCGATACAACCATTGTTTTTCACTTTTAGTACCATGTTCAATAAATTACATGAGATACCTATTTAATAGTTTATTATGAAACAGGCTGTTAGATGATTTTGTCCAACTATAGGCTAATGTAAGCATTCTGAGCACATTTAAGGCAGGGTAGGCTAAGCTATGATGTTAAGTAGGTTAGGTATATTAAATACATTTTTGACTTAAGATATTTTCAAATTATGATGATTTTATTGGAATGGAACCCCATTGTAAGTTGAGGAGCATCTCTGTATGTATATAAGCATTTTCCCTAGTCATACAGATTTTACTAAATTTTATGTATCACATAAATTTTATCATATGCTACACAAACTTTAGGTAAAATCTGTATGATTTAAACAACACTTTCCTTTGGAGTGATCATGTTTAGACACGAAGTGGACTTTTCATGAGTAACTGGGTAGTCAACTCACACTGTATGTTCTTACATAAACTCCAAAAGGAATTGACAGAAAGGGGCCATTTGAGGAGGATAGTAAACTTTTCACTCACAGGTAGTTAGAACTTTAATCAAGTCATTGGCATGATGAACAGGAAGGAGGGAAGATATTGTACATAAGGAAAGAGTTTGGAAAATACATAAGATTACACATGGAGGGGGCTGTCTTGGAGAAGGGCTGATTGTTTTCCACCATTAACCTTTTATTACAGTGCCAAGTCAGGTTGGCCAGCCAAGGCGAAGCCCATTGGTGGTAGATCTCAAATGCTAGGGGTTTCTGATTGCCCATTTGCAAACATCAAACTCTTTATGATGTCATCAAGAGAATGAAAGGATAGAAGTGGCATTCTAGAAAGTCCTGTCAGGATGGTTGTACTAGCCAGTGGGAAGTGCTTAAAAGACCCAGACTGTGCTCCAGTCCTAGCTTAGTCACTTATGACCTTGAGCATGACACCCAATCTCTATCCTACAGTTGCATCTCATTTGTAAATGTGATTGACATTTTTTGAGGATTCAGCATTCAGCAAGATATTGCATTCAAGAGTTAAGTTTATGGACAGTGTCTGGCCCAGTGCACTCTACAAATATTGGCTGCTATTATGGCTGTTGTTGTTTTGTTGGTGTTCTTTGGGAGGAGGAGACTGGAGGTTGAAAAACCTGTTATGAGAAACGTTATGAGGGACTGCGGGAGGGAAAGGAGGTTTTAGAATGCTGTTGAAGTCCAAGTATGTGGAAGTAAGTTTGGAGTGGGATCAATAACAGGAAAGAATGGGTAGAAATCAGTGAAGCAAGGACTGGAAGAACCAAGAAGGGTGAGAGCAAGGAGCAATGAGATTGTGTAAGTGGGAGTTGTCTGGATAGATTTCTGAGACACTAAAAATTACTGCTATAATTTTTAAAATACGTTTTCCCATATGCATGTGTGTATGGGGTAGGCTAGGGATGGTATAGGCTGGAATTGTTAAAAAGGACCAGGCTCAGCTGGACGAGCAGGAAATTTGCAGGCATCCAAATCTCTCCTTTCTGGCATAGTACCCATTATCCTCTGCAGTGATGAGTATGGGGTTTGAATATGAATCTTCACAGTTCCGTGGGATTTATGAATTTTCATGTTGTCAAATTCATCATCTGCCCAAAACTTAATGGGCCTTCCACATTTACTTCCTATATCAGAATATTAGTCAATTAAATATCTTCCATTCTGAATTCAGTTCAGCATGGTGATTTCATTAATTTTCCACCTGTCTGTCATTCATTCATCAGCAAAAATTATTGATGTTCCAAAGGTCTCGGAACACTAAAAGTGGACAAAATATGGCACTTGCTGTCAGTCATATCACCCCAGAAGAACATGCAGAATTAGAAACCATGGTAAGAACTAGGAAGGAAAATACAGCATGCTGTGAGAATCTATAGCAGGGGGAACTGATTTAATCTGCAGGGCATAGGATAAATGGTTTGCCTCCCTGGAAAGGTGAATGATGGCTGCATGAGAAGGAGGAAACTACCAGAACGAGGTTAGGGAGTGAGGAAGAGCATTCCTGATAGAAGGAAGAGCAGGTGCAAATACCTTGAGGAGGAAGGCTCCTGGTATATTTCAGGAACTTCTAGAAAAGCAGAAAGGCCGCAGGGGAAAGTGTGAAGAGGGGGATGGTGTGATGTGAGGTTGGACATGGAGTTACACCATGCAAGGCCACTTTAGAAGCTGGGAGGACTGGATGAGAGGACACTGCTAGGACAACACGGTATATATTAAACCTCATGAATTTCTAGAATGTGCACTGGGAATTATTAGTGGAGTCATCAGGCCATCAGGTAGAACCTAAGGCTTTGAATGTGGTTTTTTTTTTTTTTTTTTGGAGACAGAGTCTTACTCTGTCACCCAGGCTGGAGTGCAGTGGTGTGATCTTGGCTGACTGCAACCTCCACCTCCCAGATTAATGTAATTCTCCTGCCTCAGCCTCCCAAGTAGCTGGAACTACAGGCACACACCGCCACACTCAGCTTTTTATTTTTTTATTTTAGTAGAGACAAGGTTTCACTGTATTGGCCAAGCTGGTCTTGAACTCTTGAGCTCAGGCAATCTGTCTGCCTTGGCCTCTCAAAGTGCTAGGATTACAGGCATGAGCCACTGTGCCTGGTCTGAATTTGGGTTTTTGTGTTGTCCTAACCTGGACATGAATGAAGACCTTGAGTCTCATTGCACTGATACAACTGCATGTTGTTCTAACAGAGAATTATCTTAAATGGTATCAGATGAGTTAAAAGAAGAACGCTGACAGCCAGCCAATGGAAGAGCCAAAGAAGTAAGATACGTATCTTTACTCCTGCCTTATTTTTTCTCCTTCTTTAGTATCCTGTGAAAATTTTGAGTGAAATACTTTGGATCCCTAGGGCTTGGGGAAGTTTATCTTTTCGGGGCTGTTGGAAAGAACGTTTTGGAGTGGCTTGGTAGCAATTTGTGGTCTCTTCTTGCTTTTTTTGGCAGCAGGACTTGCTTTCCCTGGCAGAGCTCTGCCCGGATGTGCTGTTGAGGCCCAGCATTTTAAGAAGACTGTCTCAATGGCTGAGTTTTTTAGGGCTCACTTCACGTTTGTATTCCAATTCACTGAGTGTTTATCCAGAGGCTTGGACTAGGTTTGATGGAGAGCTTTGTCAACAAAGAAAAAAAAAAGTCAGTAGATAAAATTAGGGAATAGCTTTCTCAGGTGAGGAATACATTCAAGTCCGAATTCTTAGAGGAAAACAAACCACTGTTATGTTCCTGAACTTACGGTTTCTAGGAAAAGGTAATTCCGTACAAAAGAAAAGGAAAGAACGATCTTTCTTAGTGCTTCAATATGTGCAATTCAGGAAAAGTTGTCTATTTTCCATTGAAAGGGGAACAGGGTGTTACAAATGAAGCAGTATCCAGGTGCTAATAAAATGAAACCTCAGAGTGAAATGGGATAACTTCCAATTCATTGCAGTTATGCAAAGGCATAATTTAGTTGTTTAGTCATTGATTAAAAAAAAACCTCTGAATCTGTAATCTCAATTTAAAACTAAATTACCTGGTTGCTATCTCTCTCATTCTCTTATTAAGGAAAATCACTTTATGAGAAAAATATTTTTGGGAAGTGATACACAGCCTGTTTCAGAATGACCACAGAATTTCATAAAGAAGCGAACAGAGAAAATAGAACAAGAATCACATCGCTGGATTTTCTGAGGTCATCAGATTCTGGCTTGGGTCCTTGATTCAGTCCTTTATCCAAATCACTTAGCATTTAATCACAGTGAGCTGCTGTTCAGCAAAGAAATCCCCCCAAAGATAAAAAAAAAACCTCTCCATTCTTTTGTTCCTCACGAGGCTGTCACTACTGAATATTGTGATGTCCCAGCAGAACAAAGGGAAGGGGGAAGATGGAGGCATTACTGGCAATCATTGCAAGGTTAGGAGAGACTAGGGGTAGAAATTAAAATAGCAGTAATCACTCTCAAAGAGTATTTCCACCTTATACAGGATCAAGCAGCTAAAAAAAGAGACAGTTGTTCTAATTCAAAATGTTATGGTTTTTCTGGTGGGCATACAGAATTTGCACTACCCCTGACATTTAGCCTCAAGTCATCTCGTAATAGACATGCTGACAGAGGGAATGATATACTGAGAATTCACAATTCATCTTTTTCCATTGTCTCCTTTCTTCATCTATAATAAACAAACAGGATGAATTCCCACTCTTTCCAGCAGAATTCATTAGGCAGTAAGCATAGCCATCCACTATGTCAGCCTTCCCAAGCTCTCTACTTAATGAGACAATTTCTGCCTGCAGAATGGATTATATTTAGACCAAGCTCTCAGTCTGAATTGAGATTTCTATGAAGTAATATTTCTTTTCTCATCAGCTAAGAGAGTGAGGTAAAAATAGAACTCCCTGACTTCTCTTTTGCTAATGTGTGTTAACAAGAAAAGTGAATTAACTCAACTATTTTACAGCTCCAAAAACACGTAAGACAGATTATTCCCCTGAGTCTCTATTCAGTGACCACCACCAGACTGACAGGGCTACAGGCTGGCTCATCTGTAGCTGTACTGTGTTGTTGAAACCAAAGCATTACCACCAATCTTTTGAGTGATGAGAGTGCCAGCAACTAGGAAGCTGACATCATAAAGATGATAACAGCTCAGTGTGCCAGGAACTGTGCTAAATGCTTTATGTGACATAGCCTCATTCAGTTCTCATATGAGCCCAGTGGATGGGGTTACTACTATACCCACTGGTGCTCAGAGGATTAAGTAACTTACTGAAGGTCACTCAAAATGGAAAGAAAGAATGATGAACTCAATTTGAATCTCACTTCTCCAAACATGGTCAAGATGGATGGTTACCAGGTCGGTCTAATTCTGAAGACTGTTATAACTTCTGTGGCCACATTAACATTCTTAGTTCAATGTCCTGGTGCTGCCATTATGCACATTCTCCCCCTGCTACAAACTGCTCCAAACCCACTTCTCTTTCTGAAACCTTTTCATTTTCAATTTAGTTTCAGGATTCGTCAATTTCTCTCTTGCATGCTCTTGGCTTCAGAGCCAACATCATCAAAGAATAGTATCTTTCCTCTGAAATTGGAACACTGTATAATAATTTTCATTCATGTTTTTCATTCATCCTAAAATAGCTCATATTTTTGAAAACTAGCAAACTCATATTAGTTGTCTTATGAAGGAGCCTTTAATATGTCTTCTGTTTCACTTAATTAAAAAAAAAATTAAAGTGTCTAGTCTTATAGTTAATGATAGGGTCAAAGTGTTAAAGACAGATCCAGACACACAGCTTATAATTCCTTGGTCATTTAGGCAGGCAGAGGACAGAGATTGTATTCACACTACATGCCAGGACCTGTGATATCTGCTTTACATATATAATTTTTGACGCTACAAGAATTATTTCCATTTTACAGAGGAGGGAGTTTAGGCTCAAAGAGATTAGACGACCTATCCAATATCACACGTGGAGAAACTGGGATTTGAACACAGGCCCGTTCAACTCCAAAGCCTAGATTTACTTTACCAAGAACATGTGTGAAAAGTCTGAAAGGACAAATCTGTTACCAGAGTGGCTCTGACTTTGCAAGGAACCACAAATATGAATGCCCCACTTAATGAGCTGATGGTGGATAGTCTTCTCATTACTAAGTTTCAGAGAGCATCAATCATCTCAAAAAGCAAAGCAGATAAAACAGTAATTGCACTTGGGGGGGAAAGTCAAATTTCTCAGACATTTCTAAATGACAGTGACTTTTGGGCAGATAATCCTTGGGTCACTTGGCTGTTATTTATCTCTCCAGGTCACTTTCTTCTGATAAACTTTGAACATTGAAACATTTCTCCTTTGTTGTCATCATGAGGGGGAATGGTTTTATTCAGCAGCCTTTCACGGGAAAGCAATGTGTGACTTTTTGTTTTCCCCTTTTCTTTTCTATATTAGGAGTTCCCTCTCACCCAGCCTCCCTTACTTAGGTGGAGCTGCAATGACCAATCTGAAGCATTCTGAAGGAGAGCCAAGACAGGGATGAATTCCTTGGAAGAGCACAATAGAAGGGAGAATCTTTGTCCCTTCTTTGGTCCAATTAAGCTCCTACAATAATTACAGAAGAATGTTGATAAATGTAGCATTTAGGACAGAAAATTTGAGGCCATATTGTGACTTCTTCCATGGTATAAATATACCTTCTTTTGATCTCTAGTAAATGGTCTGACACAGTCTGTTTCTCTGCTAGAACAAACTGTAGTAGAGAGGTCCCACATGTTATGGGGGCTACCTGTTCCAATAATGATAATATCCTCATTCTAAGTTACATAGCAGGGAGGTTAAAAGCAAGACTTTGCAGGAAGACTGCCTACACTCAAACCCTGGCTTCATCCATTGGCCCCGTAGACTCATTCTTCATCCTCCTCCATCCTCTGTTTTTCGGGGAGGTTGAACTGAAAGGACTGAGTGTGAATTGTTTCAGCGGACTCTCCCGCCCTCCAGCTTCCATTTGGCTTTGGCCAGTATAGAGCCCTGGAGGGGAAAGAAGGACTGGAGGGAAGTGGGGATTGGGGTGTTTATTTCCAGGTTCCCTTTCAGCATGTTGCTAAGGCCACAAAGGTCTCAGCTCCTGTCAAGTGGCTTTCTGGATAGAGAACTCTCCTCTGGGTCCTGGTACCCTCCTTTTGGTTTAGGATGGGCAATTGTTCCCTACTGTTAGTAGCCCAGGAAGTCTGCCCTGTCCCTTAGAGTTTTCCTACTCCCTCCCACACCCTCCTAAATGACTCCTTTATTAAACGTACCACAATTTACTTAATTTAAATATGCCATCTTTTTTAGCTAAAAAGTACAACAAATACAACCACTTAAAAAACAAATACAACCACTGACTGTCTAACCTTGGGCAAATTCCTTAATTCCTCTTGGCCTCAGTTTTCTCCTCTGTAAAATGGTGGTTTAATAATATTTTCTGCAGAAGATCATCTTAAGAATCAAACAAGGTACAATATATAAGGTGCAATACATTATGCATATAGGAATTACTAAGGAAATGCTAAGATCATACGGCTACCATGAAGTTCTAGCTCACACACTACCTTAACTCAACTATAGTAACTCACTTCTGGGAACTTGGGTTAGGTTTTCAGTCATGAATCAATGAAGCAATAAAGAAAAAAACCCATATGATCAAAATTCATTTTTAAAATCCCTTACTTCACCTATCAGAGTATGATACAGTTGATTTTCTCATATTCAGTCCTGCAGAGTAGTCCTTGTTGACACTGAAGTTCGAGAACCCATGAACTAGACTTAAGAAAGGTAAATCTGCATGCAAATATCAGTCTTCTGCTTTTGCCATGACTATGGGGTCCCTAAAGGAGACTGAGAGATGCCAGCAAATTCCAAAGTGTTCCTGCAGCTTGTGGGGTTGGCCTTGTTCTGTTCTTCTTCCAAGGTTCTATTAACTTACGGCCAGCTAGGAGACTTGTAGTTTGCTCTAGAGACTCATAGGAAACCTTGGGGATCACATGATAGGTGGGGATGCTAGGTTCTCAAGACAGCTCAGCTGTAAATTACATTGGGTGAATGCTGCTGTTCCCATGTGTCTAGGATGGTTCTCTAATGAGCTGAAAAAGATGTAAGCATTTCTCACACATCCCATTTAATCCTCATGACAACCCTGATGGTGGCCATTATTACCTTCTCCAGTTTGGGGATGAGGAAGCTAAGATCTTGTGCCCAGAATAACACAGAGTGTAATACTTGGCAGGGATAGTATTTAACACAGGACTATCTGATCCAGAGCTGAGATTTTATTCGGCACTGTCGCATGCTGTACAGTGGCTTACCATCAATGCTCTGTGTTTGCACAATATAAGTAGAAAACTCTGTGTTTTTATAGCTGCTGACATTGGTTTTCTAGAGTAACATACAAGTGTTTGTTTGCCTTTTTCATTCCCCGAATTTAAAGGCAAGAGGATCAGCTCTGCATCATATCTTTCCTAGCAATTTCTTTCCAAAGGCTAAATGTACCATGCTCCAACTACCTCTTGGGGCCCTATTTCTAGACTCTTCTCTATGTTGTTGAACTACTTCTAGTGCAGTGCTTCCCAACTCTGCCTGTACAGTGGACTCAACCACCTGGGGAAGTCCTTAAAAAATACCCAACTCAGTCCCCCAACCCCGCAAGATGGATGGACCAGAAATCTCTGAAAGGTGGTTTGAGTATTGTTATTTTCTAAAAGGCTCTCTCAGAACGTTTTAATGGGAAGCCAGTGTTGAAAATAACGGCTCCAGTTTGTTAAAAAATAATTGGTGTGAATATTGGCAAAAGCCCTCTGGCACAAAGAAAGAGAACCAGTTTCTTCTAGCTAATGTTTGTTAGCCAGAATTATCTGTGGCATAGTCCATGTGACTTAACAGACCTGGTCTTCCAGGGCAGCTGAGTGCAAATGTTTCTCAAGCATAGAACGGGATGTCAGGGCTTACAGAGAAAGTGGCAAACGGGAATGATGACTCCCATCTAATTTGGCCGTGCTGGATGATTCAGCGGGATTCTCTCATGTCCTGAGCATTGAAAACATAATGAAGAGGTTTTAAATTGGATTTTTAAAGAGGTGAAAACAACTCCATCCCTTTTTCTGTTCCCTTTTACCTTGTGTTTATGTTGCATCAGGTGCCTTGCTCTTGGCAGTGAGTTTGAATGAATGGCTTGGCTCAGCCCCCGAAGCCTGTGTATAGAGATGAAGAGATTGTGATGGAGCAGTTCATTCATGCCCATGTTAAAGGGGCTGCTAACAGCAGAGTGGTGCCACTCAGATTATTAATATCTAGATCTGGGAGAGATTCCGATGGCCTCTTTTCCAGTTGCCACCTCAGCAGAAAGGGAAATAAAATCCCTAAACTGTAAAGTTAGAATACAAGACTGTAAAGTTTGTATATGTGACAACTTCAGATTTAAAATCACACACTCTTGACAGGGCTTAAGAGGAAAGAGTGTCAAGCATTATACCAAAGTGAAAGAAGGTCGCCTTTCATCTACAAATTATTCTTTAAAACACATTTACCAGGTTAAACAATAATTTTTTTTGAAAGAGAAGAATACCCAAAGTCAAATGCCCTAAGATGAAGAGATGCTTATGAGATTTTTTTGTTTAAATAAAGAAAATGCAAAGTTAGAATGGTTCTAAAGGAATCAGGAACCACTAGAATCCTGTCTAGTGCAGACAGGATTGAAAGAGAAGTGGGAAGGGGAGAGATGGAGAAAGGCATGGATGGAGGAAGACGTTTGGATTCAGATTTTGGAAAGGAGAGTAAAGGAAGGAGGTGAGCAGAGATTTATTTTTTAAATTCTATTATGTATTTTTCCCTCTTTTTCTTGTTATTTTTCTCATCTGTCTATTCATATTTGGATATTTTGTCCAATATACTATCTTCTAAGGACCCTTAGAATGCACCGAACATTTTTGGAGGGTTTTCTGGGTGCCAAACGCCAGTTTAGGAGCTTTACCTATCTTTGCCATTTCATTTAGTTCCCTTAGCACAGAGAAGTGGGAGACTTTTAGTCCCATTTTACAGATGGGATGAAGAGAGACATGGAGGAATTTGCCCCAGGTTACTCCGCTAGAAGGTGGTGAAGAACTCAAGCCTTAGGCTATCAGCACCTGGCATTTTAACTATCAATCGGTCCTGCTCGGACTCCCGCTCCTCTGGCACCATCCCCGGGGACCTGCTCTGAGAGTTTGCACGTGGCCGACCGCGTTCCATCGTCTAACAAGGTCCAGCATAGCGCAAATCCGAAGAGCGCCTACCCCGGGGAAAAAGAGTCTGTTTAATTCTCACTGCGGCCCTCCAAGTGAGCTCTTTTGGGTCCCATTGTATAGATGAGGAAAGTAAGGCTTTGCCTGCTCTGCGGTCACAAGGTCGGCAGGTAGTGGGGCCCTAGGTTCCTGTTGTGCTCCAGAAATAAAGCTGCACGGGTCTCGTCATTTTTATGCAAAGCCGTCCAGGAGGCTCGAACTCTCCCTAGCACAAGCCCATCTGTCTCCGCGCGCCGCCCCCGAGACTCGGAAGCAAGCGGCGAGCAGCGCCGAGTGGGTGGAGAAGCGTCCCCCGCCACTCACCTCCGCCAACTCTGCGGCTTCTCAGCCCTCATCCCCTTGAGGCCGACCTCTCTCGGCCAAAAAAAAAAACAAAAACCCCAGCCCTCCTCTGCACCCCGCCCCCGCCGCCTCCAGGGAGCTGCATTAATATTAATCTCGCTGAATAATTGAAGACTGGAGATTTATTCGGGCTTCGGCGGGGGAGGGCGCGCAGCTGGGCCGCGTTTAGGCTGCACCACCAGAGTGTTTCAGCCGCTCGATTCTGCGGGGCCTGGGACCCCTAGTCGTGGGAGGATGGGGTGGGTGTACCCGCCTCTGAGCTTGGGGGTGAGTGGGAGCTGAAGCGGGTGCTCTGGGAAGTGAGGAGGGAGAGCCAGGGGCTGCTCCAGGGAGGCGGAGACGGAGGGGCATCCTGGGTCTCCGCGCCGTCGCCTGCGCTTCACCCCGCACGGGGTGACCCGGGGCCACGCGGACTTCAGCGGAAACAATAGCGACTCCTTAGATCCTGGGCTCCTGCCACCGGCTGCCCAAGCCTTCCCGGACGAGCGGCGGGGCCTCTTTTCTTATTTGGCTAATTTATGGCGAGAGGCTGGGGGGAGGGATGGCAGAGGAGGGACCGCGTCTGGAGATGGGGGCGGGGGGCGGCGGTTAAAGGAGTTGCCCGAGGCGGCGGCGCGGGTGATGTCAGCTCTCGACGAAAATAGAGAGGGATCGCCTGCAAATCCCCAGCTCCGGCGGGGCTAAACCTTGCAATCCCTCCCCGGCCGGCGCCGAGCCAGGGCGCAGCAGCCTCCACCGCCTCCCCTGGCGCGCACACACCCGCACACGCGCACGCACGCTCACCGGCCTCTGCCACCACTCTCTGCTCCCGCCACTCGCCGCGCCCGCGAGCCCCGCAGCAAAGCACAGGTGGCAGCGGCTCAGGGGCACCTCGCCGGTGTGCGCCCTTCTGCAGCCCTGGGCGCATTGCTCTCTCGGGGAAGCCGCCCTCGGAGCCCCCTGAGCTCCCCACCAAGAGCCATCCCCGCGGGCGGAGGGGAGCGCGGGTCGCGCGCCGTGGAGAGCCGGGACGCGGATTAGCGCCCGCAGGAGCCTCCTGCGCCGATTGAGGCGCTAAAGGGCTTACCCCGGAGGCGGGTGGAAGGGCGGGCAGAGGCTCCCCTTAAATATCGCTCCTGGCCGCAATTTCGCGCTCACCCCGGCGCCCGCTCTCTCCCTCGCCCGCAGCTGCCGGATAGTGCTGAAGAGGAGGGGGCGTTCCCCGGACCATGGCATCCACGGAAGGGTGAGGGGGTTTTTCTCTGTACCCGCGGGAAAGCGGGGCCGCGCGCGGGGTGGTGGCGCCCGTATCCGGGATGGGGACAGAGAGGCGTCGGCGGCGGGCCTCGGAGTGGTGGCGGAGCAGTGGCTTCGCTGAGGGTGCGACGGTGAGAAGGTGATTGATTTTCTTTCTTGGAGATTGCTGCTTAATCCTTTGAAAATGCAAGAGGCGGAGGGTTGTTTTATTTCGATTAAAAGGGTAAGGTGCGCTGGGGGGCGTGAGTGTGAGGAAGAAATCCTCTTTAGGTTACTTTTGAGATTTCAAAAACAATAAGGGATTGGGCACAGTGTGAGCAGACACCGGGGTAGCAGCGCCTCCAGCGCGGCGCCCCAGACCCAACGCCAACTGACTGGTGGGGCCGGCCGGGAATGAATGAGCCAGGACCGGGCCCTGGGGCGGGGCTAGGATCAGCGCGCGCGGCCTTGACTTCCAGGTTTACAGAATCGTTCTGGAGATGCTGGGTCCGCTCCGATCGCGCTCCTTGTCCCTGGAAGGCGGAATCTCCCTGGCTAGCTCTAAGGAAGGGTGGAAGAGATTTGGGTGCTTCCCAGGAGGAGGCGGGAAAACGTGGTTTGGGACAAGGGCAGGAGTCGCCAGACTCCAGCGGGCAGGGATAGCATTGGCTTCCCTATTCAGCCCGAGGGCCAAAGCTCCCTCGCAGTGACAACTAAGGATTACTGTCTTGAGCAAGAGACAGAGGGGGCTGCAGGGGGCAAAATGATTCTTTGAATACTCATACATCAAAGGAAAGGTCCATGAATACAGTCCTTGGACCAGTACCTCCCAGAAAACTTTTTGGGCTTGGTAGAACCTGAGTGGCCATGAAAAGACTGGGTAGCTCAGCCCTTTGGCTAATTCTCAAAATTGCAGTTGGTCACTTGCAAGAGATCACAGGATCCATGTTATGTGAAAAGCAAATATTAGGGGCTTCTCTGGGCTCCAGTGGCAGTGTTGGCATTTTCCAGTTTCTCCTAAGAAATTTTACCAACTCTGCAGGCTTGTTTCAGGGGAATGGATCTCTAAGCAGGCGTGAAGAGCTGGTATCCAAAGCCAGATCTCTAGACTGCAACCTCCAATAGAAGGAAAATATTTCTGAAACTGTCTCTCTGTGTCCAGGAGAAGGAGCTCATTCCTTTTCTGTCCCCCGGAGTCCTTCCAAACATCTGGCATCTTGTCACTGCATAAAATTTCTTCTCTCTCTTTGCCCTCACCGTTTTGCAGTGTGGACTTTTTGATTATTATTTCTCCAAAAAGATTTTTCAGGAAGACACCTGTGTACAAGGAGGGTGGTACCTTGTGCTAAAACAGATCTCTAGAAACAGATACGATGAGCCCATATGGATCAAGATCAGTACCTTCCCATGTTTAATTAAAAAGGCTTCTATATTAGAAAAGATATGAAAGCATTTCTGGTTGCCTTCAGGGACCTTCTAGACTTATCCTTGCTTGTAAAGGCAAAGGTGGAAAACATCTATGGAAAAGATGGATGATGTTAGTCTTTCAAATCCTGCATCCAAGTCACTCCCTATTTTGATGGCCAGATAGAGTAGGAGAGGTTAAGACAACCCCAAACTGAGTATGTTGAGTTCACTTTTGTTCTAAATGAAAGCTGCCAAATGATTTGACATTAAATATAGAGCCAAAATGATTTTCAGCATTTTAGAAAGATTCCCATCCAATTTATCCCATCTTTTTGTACTGTGTATGGTTAAGAAAAGATTCCTCAAAGGAACTTGTATTTAAGTGATGAAAGAATTGAAAAAAGGTGAACAGCTGGGAAACAAATGTAGGAAGATCTATGATCCATTATTGTTTAACAGCGGTAACTGATGAGCAGGTGACATTCTCAGAAGCCCTGGTCTTTCCTTTCTTCTTCTCTTCTTTTCTTCCAGGAGCATTTACTGAGCACTTGCTGGGTGGAACTTGCATGTGAGGAACTCTGAGTCGGGGGATACAGAAACACGAACAGTCTGGGATCTGCCTTTTAGAAGTCTAGCCCCATCCAGTCAAGGATTTGCATTAGTAAATTGTTCATGTGGATTCGTGAGATCTCTTGCCCCTTCTAATATCTTTGGTTAATGTGCCTGTAAAGGAAAATTTACTAAGACTCTTCAGGCTGTCTCCTTTGTTAGCTTTTGCCCTTTAACAGTATTGAAATTGTTTCCTTGAAACATACATTACTTAGAAGGAAGCAAAAATAGCAATATACTTATATGCTTTCAATTTATGTGTTTTCAGTTCAACTCTGTTTGATCCAGAATGTTTGGGAGATGGGATAATATGGGAAACTGACCATTCTGGTTCACATTTATTTGGTGATGTCATTAGCAGCACCAGAACATGTTAATTACCAATTTCTAAAGAATTATTAGAAGCAATAGTGACATCTTATGTTTGTTTAACACTCCACTTTCAAAGCTCATTTGTGTACCTCATCACATTTGATTCTTCCAATAACTCTGTGAAGTAGGCAGTCCAATAAGAATAGACTTTAAGGATAAAATTATATATAGAGAATATAATACCATCTTTCCAGAAAGATTTCAGGACTTGACAAAGCTTTGGGGTTATCATCTGAAAATGATGTGTGCTGGGCATGGCTGATGCAGATTACCGGCTTTTTCTCAAACTTTTGGCATACCTATTCTGCAAATTGCCTTTTGGATATTCTCTTTGTAATCCGTGCTCTTGGTCTTTGCTTGTGCAGAGGATAGGAAAGCACATTCTGGTTATTTGAGAGCTTTGATTATTTGGAATTGAGATTTTTAGCATCTGGTTTCTATAATAATCAATAGTGAACTCTTCAGTAGTTCCCAGGCCCTGAAAGGTATTTTCCTGCAAAGCAAGGTCTAATTTGATAGTTCAGCATTCTTTTTTTCTGAGTCCCCTGTCATGGCTAGAATTACAGAGATGGGTTTTAGGGCCCTGACCCAAATTGGAAAGAGATTATAAATAGTTGGTGGCAGAAAGGCTAGTAGTGTCCATTACTGACTGGGTCACAGTGGAGTGCCCAGATGCTGAAGAGGTAGGCATTTTAGAGGTATAGTCTTGGAGGCTGGGGGTGGCTAGGTCACTCTGTATGTCAGAGACCCAAGGCAATCCGTCCTTTGATCAGCTCCCAGGAGACAAGGGGTCAGGGCAAAAGCCAGCCATGAGGGCCTGCGCTTCAGTTTGACTTAAAGAGCAAGGGAAACAGAAAACTGCTGACAGTGGGAAAACCCTGGCAAGGGAGACACCTTGAATTTATTATTTCAAGCAAATAGAAGCAAACCATAACCACTGCCTTCTTCCTTCTCCCCTTGGGAATGAATTTGAGGTCAGCTGGAGGAAGAGCCCACAGAGCGAACTTATTGGAAAGTGAGTGGAGGATATGGGACTTGTGGTCTAGAGGGGTTTGCAGGTTGCATGCCTCAGGCTTGGCTGGAATTTTTATTTCTCATTTTCTCATTTTCAATAATATAGAAATCAGCCTCCTTGGGTAAAATGGATATTAGAGCTATGAGAAAACCATTTCATGTTTACTAAGACAGTCTCTTGTGAGAAATTGAAAGCTTAATTCTCAGGAAATAATTTCTAAATCCAGATGAAACATGTTATTAAAAACCAAAAGACAGGTCTGTTCATCAGTATCAATGGCCACTTCTTTTCCTCTTCCATGCAACACAATTAGGTGTTGTGTGTCTCCTTTGGCTTTGGCTTTAAGGGATGTGTCAGACAAGAAGTCCTTCAGCGATGATGCTTCAGCTGCAAAAAATGAGCAATATATTTAACAGCTAAGTGTGAGATTTCTGGGTCAGTGTGCCATAAATTCTACAGTTCCAGAATTGCAAAGCTTTTTCATAAATTGAAGCTCAACACAGAATGATTTCAATGTAAATCCTCCCCTCCCTGCCCTCCTCCGTGGCTGTGTCACAAAATGCCCTGATTTCTGGTTTCCCCCCTTTTAAAGGCAAACTAAGTAGTTTCTCACATTAAATTTTTCCACCATTGGACTGGCTTGCCTCTTGGAATGAGCTGAATCTAGTCCTCATTTCAATCGCTTGCTACAATTATTTTAATCTAATAAAACACTGATAGTACTAAATCTTCTAGCAATAGTAAGCAGAGGCATCATTCTCAAAATAAAATGTTAGCTTTGTTTGCATTTGAAAAACTTGTCCTTGCAGTCTGAAAAAACATCTGACAAACACCAGACATTGCCTTGCTTGCAGCTTTTGATTTCATGCCCTTAACAGCTTGTTGGGGGGCAGGCAGGATGCTTCATAGAAAGGGTTTTAGAATCCAGATTATGGCAAATCTCTTTATTTACCAGGATCGTGAGCTTACTCTCTTTTCCCTCTGCCCGCCCCTCACCCCGCAACTCTCTAAGGGCCAACTCCTTGCAATGAATTAATTAAAGGAATGTTTAAAAATATCTCATTGCTCCATCTCCACGTGCTCCATCATTGATTGGAGGCAGATGGGCTGCATATTTGTCGGTAGAATAGAAAAGGACTAGCATTTCGTTATAAATCTGTCTGGTTGGCTTTAAATGATGTCGGAAGACAATGGGCCCGCAGTATTAAAGGAGAATGAAAGGAAGATCTTTAAAATTTTAAAGAGCAGACCTCATTTTCTTAGTGCTTTGGTTTTTCTTTTAAACAATTGTTTCTCAATGATGTTGATATTTATTTTTCATTCATTTATTTGATGTCTCACTTAGACAAGCAGATATGACTGTTGTTTGCTGAACTACCGTCTGGTATATTTGGCAATCTTGTCAGTTGCTTTAGAGTGTGGACTCATTGAGCAAGGACTGTCCTTTGAAAATGGAATGAAGGGAATGAACTCAATTTGGCGGCTGGACTTGATCTGTGTCAACCCTGGTCTCTAGGATAGATGCCGGCAATGTTAAAGACCTTGAGTGAAGTGTTTGGGGTCAAGAAGGGAGACGCTGCCTGCATGCCCCCCTCTATATTAGAGACTTCATTTAAATCACTGAGAGTACTTTCTTCTCTTACATTTGGTCAGGGGGGCCATCTGTCACTTGCTGTTAGTAATCTGGCACAGGACTTTCTGTCGTGTGGTTCTGCCATCCCAAGTTCCCAGCCACTGTGCTGTCAGCATCAGAGCTGGTGATGAAGTTGGAAGTGAATCTGAGACCTGTCTGCCTCCAGCTTTGCCTTTTTCCCAGCATTGGACGTGAGGTACTGGGTGCCTGTGGACTATATGTGGCCCATGGGTATGTTCTTTTAGGCTCACAGAGGATTTTGAATATATCTTAGTTGTTCACCTATACTTAAAAATGTTTTACCTTAAAAAAAAAAATCCTGATTCTGGCTTCTCTTAAAAATTGGGAGATTTGTTGACAAAGAACCTTCCCTTTTATCTTCGTACCATTTATTGAGTGATTATACCCCAGTATGGCTTTAAACACTTTAATGTGTATTAATTTATTTAATCCCCACAACAATATGATGCAGCAGGGGTGCTCTTAGCTTCATTTTACAGGTATAGAAACTGAGGCACAGAAAGAGTAAATGAATTGCCCAAGATTTTGTAGCCAGTGAGTGGCAAAGCTAGGCCTTCAACCCAGGCATCCTGGCTCTGGGATCCGTATCCACAGTTACTAAGCCACACCTCTTAGTGCAGCAGGGCAGGGGTTAACTGGTGCTGAGAAATGGCTGTCTCTTGATATAGGGCATATACTTTCCAGATTGGGCACAGTTCTGGAACTACTCTTCTCATGTTACCTGCCTGACCCCTTACCTCTCCAAGGAAGCTATTAAGAGATTAAAAGCATGGGTTCCACCCTCTTGGTATATACCATTGCCTGGTGGTTTGGGATTTGAAGAATTATTCAAAATCTCACTTCTATGTAAGGAAAGATCATTCAAGCTACATTTCCCCCTGCCCCCTCCACCACCACCACCAAGCACTTCTTGTTCTTTCCTTTAACTTTGCTCTGGGTTGTACTTAATGGAGAGATCTTTTGTAATTATTGGTTTGGTTGTCAGAAAGCCAATATCTGGTCTAGAGGCAGTGCTTTGAAAGAGCCCGGGGCATGACCACATGGGTCCCATCCTTTGGGATATTGAGCCTTGGGTATGTGCTTTGTAATGGCAAATGCAGCTGAGCATATAGCAGCCCCTGGAATTTATTTTTTCTTTTGCAGTCTTCAGGTGTGGCTGTTTAGGGTTGTGACTTATGCTGTTTCCCGAAACAGCTACTGGTCATGCCCCTCTAGGAGTGGGGCTGATGTTTATTTCACAGCCGATGCAAACAGTGATGAGCTAAGGATGCCTTTTGAATTGATAAAGAAATCTTCCAGAAGCCGTATTTCTGAATGTTTTAAAGAGTGGGACCGTTTGCTTATCACCCAACAGATGGCAGTAAATGTCAGCACTTTGTCCACACTGGTGGTCTGACTCCCTTTGGAAGCCCTTCAATCCTTAGGGAAACCCAATTCCCATGGCATCTCATTCTCTTCTGATTATAAAAACTTTCTCCACCAAGTATAGAATTTGGTAAAAGCGAGGCAATTGCCATATATCTACAGTGTTCAATATCATCATAAACAAATATAAATAGGATCGGCCAAGCTTATGTGGCTATATATACGTGAATTTATTACATCCTTGAAAAACTCCTAGGGAATATTATGCTGATTTTACAGATGGAAAATCTGAAACTTAGAGAAGTTTTGATTTTATGCGGCTACTGGGTTTTTGGTCATCTAATTGTACTGTATTTCATATTATCCATATTTTGCAATTAATCTGTATTTCCTTAAAATTTCATGAATCCTTCCTTTACTTTTTGTTCTTGTTTTGCTTTTTCCTCCAGTGGATGTCTTCAATAATTTCATTCAAAGAGAGCAAGACAGCCAAGTGTCTCTGAAGAAAAAATAATGTAACAATCTTAAATTCTTAAAGAATCTTAAAGAATTTAAGAGTCGATGCCTTAAGAAGCACAGCAATTATTATAGAACAAAGTTATTCTTTGAGTGGAAAATGACACCATAAAAAAGTGAGAATAGGTTTAGGTAATTGAAAATGATTGTCAGATCTATTTTTAGATGTCAAACCAGAGGATTTCAAATGGAAGAAGGAGTAGTACATGAAGGGAGATAAGGTTAAAAAAAAAACAGAGAAAAGAAGAAAATCATTCTTTTCTCTTAGATATCAGGGAAAACTAGTTGCTACGGATTGTGTTTAATCTCAGTCTTTACTTAAAAGGACAGTTGGGCTGGGCATGGTGGTGTGCACCTGTAGTCCTAGCTAACCAGGAGGCTGAGGCAAGAGGATGTCTTGAGAATGAGAGTTGGAGGCTGCATTCCAACCTGGGCAACATAGCAAGACCCTGTCTCCAAAAAAATTAGTTGGGAAAGAACAGTTGGAATCCGATAGATTTGTTTGGAAAGTGGATGGAAATCAATTTGAACAAAACCCAATTAGACAAACCTGTTCAAGAGTGAAATGAATAGATATCAACCAACAACATGCATCTCAGACATTCTAAAGTGGCTGATGGCACCTGGGGGATTGGTTCAGCTATCATTTTTTCTATTTCTATGCAACATATGGTCTAGAAAAAGTGTAAAGAATAAATATTGGGCTAATTTCTAAGACTAGGTTAGAGAGTAATGGAATTATAGACTGAATCTATTTCCTCAGTATTTTTCTGGAATTCAGTGCCATCAATCAGCAGACATTTGTAAAATCATCGTAGAATCTTAGCACTGGAAAGATCGTTGATTTTAGATCATAATTAATTGCGAACATTTCAAATGTAGAACTCATTATCTATTAGTCTGAGCACACTGAACTTTAGATGCTTTTCACAGATATTGATACATTGTGGTTGAGGTGTTGGTTGGTCCCAGGAAGCAGATTCTGAGGTGGAGACTTGTGTGCCTGGAGTTTAATGGGAGGAGCTCTCAGCATAAATCCTCATGAAGGAGTGAAGGAAGCCAGGGTGGGCAGAGGGAGAGGTTGAAACAGTCACATCAAAGCCTCCCCACCACAAGGAGCTCTGGAACAGGGATGGCCCTCCAGATTGATCCTGATTTGAGGAAAGAGGTTTTGTCTTTCTACCCCTGCATTAACCAGCCATTGAATAGAGCTGTGCTGGAGCAGGGGACATGGCCCTGGGTACAGGGCAAGGCTTGGGAGGGAAATATACTTAAGAACTGTCATTGATCAACATGCCCAGCAGCTGGGCGAATGAATCATTCGGTCCTGAACGTGGGGGGATATGGATCTGGGTAGCATATCACAGTATCCACCATTGTTTCCAAATTCAAATGTTTGAAAGATAACAAAATAATGAGTATGGTTGCTTTTGATCAGAATATCCAGGCCTCCACAAAGCTATTATCTGTAATAAAATGCTATACCTTGCTGGTCAAACGATACAAAATTTAAGGTAGTTAGGAGGAATAATGTCAAATGGCCTATTGTTCAGCACGGCGACTACAGCTAACAACAATGGATTGTGTACTTGAAAATTGGGAAAATAGTAGATGTTAAGTGTTCTCACCACCAAAAAATGATAAGTATGTAAAGAAATGGATACATTGATTAGCTTGATTTATTTTATTCCACAGTGTATATGTATATCAAAGCATCATGTTATATACCATAAATACATACAATTTTTATTTGTTAGAAATAAATAAGTAAATAAATAAGCTATATCTTAGAGCCATATCTTAAAAAATAAAAACCGCAAATATTACAAAATGGCATAAAGTAAAAAAGTTAAAGACTATCTCTCGCCCCAATCCTGTTCTCCAGAAATAGTCTTTTTTTTTTTGGTCTGCCCTTTAAGACAGGGAAAGTGGATTCTGGGGAGAATGCAAGGTCATCATCTTCCTCAGTTTTTTTTTTTTTAAGACAGAGTCTTGCTCCGTCACTCAGGCTGGAGTGCAGTGGCACAATCTCAGCTCACTGCAGCCTCCACCTCTCAGGTTCCAGTGATTCTCCTGCCTCAGTCTCCAGAGTATCTGGGTTTACAGGTGTGCACCACAACACCTGGCTAATTTCTGTATTTTTAGTAGAGACTATTTCACCATGTTGGCCAGGCTGGTCTTGAACTCCTGACCTAGGTGATCCTCCTGCCTTGGCCTCCCAAAGTGCTGGGATTATAGGCATGAGCCACTATGCCCAGCCATCTTCCTCAGTTTTAGCTATGTCTCACATAGTCACCAAGTACAGATGACAGAATCCCTTTTCTTCATTCCAGTCCTTCCAAGGGTGCCATGTCCAATGGAAAGATGGTTATCTGAAAGTTCTGCCTTAGACAGAGAAATTAGTTACATTAATCTAATTTCTATCTAGAGTGGTGAGTATAATGGAAAGGGTCAGAATGGGCAATAAATAAATATATTGGGAACAAGAGTGTAGCTATTATTGATATTTTCAGTGTTGACAGCAGCTGTTTTCACACCCCTACCAGTGTTATTTTCCATGGAGTCCTTACCGGGGAAAAAGTGAACAATGATTTAGAGAAACCCTTGTGGAATATTCACTTCATTGTTCTGTTGATTCAAGAAGTCAGGTATTCTATCAACTTCAAGCCAAAGGTATGTATATGTTGACATTTCTCTATTCCACTGGCAAATATTAAGATATGTTCAGAGGTGAAAGAACACTTTTGTACACATAACCCAAGGCCTTGCAGATTATATCTCTGTGAGTGTTTTTCCTTATTTTCTTGCACCAGTTGACTCTGCTTTCTGAGACTAAGACATTTAGTATCACTGTGTTTGTGTTTTTATCAGCACAGCACATTAATCCCAGTGACTCAATTGTAGAGCAATAGAAGGTAGAGCAAGCCAACCAAATCTCATTGGAAATTACCTTTCTTTTCTTTTCTTGCCTGTTTTTAGTAGCTACAATTCTGTTATTTACCATGGCAGATAGATATTATACATATTTCCAGTTTATGGGTAAAGATGTCACTGATGACATTCAATCTACATTTAGGAAATACATTTTGCACATAGAATGTAACAGTCAAATAAAAGGGTATGAGGGATTCACTATTCACTGTCAAAGAAATTATTTTTAACAAAAACTTTTAACCTTTTTGTTCCCTGGACCAGTGGCTCCTTTCCCATAACACAAAAACATGACTTTATTAACAATAAGAACAAAATCCTTAAATACACCCGACATACCTGAAACTGGGAACAAAAAGAGCTTTAATTGGACTTACAGTTCCACGTGGCTGGGGAGACCTCAGAATCATGGCGGGAGGCAAAAGGCACTTCTTACACGGAAGCAGCAAGAGAAAAATGAGGAAGAAGCAAAAGTGGAAATCCCTGATAAACCCATCAGATCTTGTGTAACTTATTCACTATCATGAGAATCGCATGGGAAAGACCGGCCCCCATGATTCAATTACCTACCCCTGGGTTCCTCCCACAACGTGTGGGAATTCTGGGAGATATAATTCAAGTTGAGATGTGGGTAGGGACACAGCCAAACCATATCAAGGGGGATGAGGCACTGAGACCAGTTAGAAGATGGCATTGAGGTGGGAGATTTTCACCTGAATTAAGGCATAGAAATGAACATGGGTTACCAGGCTCTAAGGATATTTAGAAGGACTTGGTGACTAACTGCAATAGGGGTAAGGAGGAGGAAGGGCTTAAAGCCATCTCTCAGGCTTCTAGATGAAGCTAATGGGGAAGAGGTAAGTGCAGAAAAGGAATTCAGGAGATAATTTAAATTTGAAGAAGAAATTTAAATTTGGTTCAGCATACTGGCTCAGCATTTATGATGGGCAGCATATTAGTAGAGACGCTCAATGGGCAGTTGGCGTCGTGAGAGACTGGGGCCTTTAAGGAGTATTATAGACATAAGGGAGCACCCACACAAAGTCGCGAGAGGCTGGGGCCTTTATTTGTATTACGGATGTAAGGGAGATCACCCACGGAGAGTGTGAAGCTAGTGAAAAGAATTGGGCTGAGGGAAGAACCCTGGGAAGCTCTAGTATCCAAGGATGGGCAGAGGGAGGTGATTCACGGGGTGCAGGGTGCTGAGAAGTAAGGAGAAGGGTCAGGGGTGAGCAGGTGACTTGAAGTGGCCAACAGTGCCACATGCTAGGGAGAGGTCAAATCATAGAAGGACTGAAAAGTGGTCATTGGATTAGTCAGTTTGAAGTCCATCACTGGCCTTTGCCAGAGCTGGGTCAGCAAAGTGATGGCAGCTGTTGCCATGTTTGTGTGGGTTAAGAATGGGTGGAGAGAAAATGAATGCAAGTCATTTTTTTCCATAAATGGTATTCAAGAGGTAGATGGTACTAGGAAAGCAGATAAGGTGAGAGCAGGATTACATTTTGGGTTGTTTTAGTTTTAGGCCGGGTATGCTATAAGCCTGTTCATCTGCTAAGGGAGAGGCTTGATTAATGAAGGTGAGGTCTTGAATTCTCTGTGGAAGATACTGATGAAGGAAAGAGTTAGAACCTGAGGCTAATTCATTGCTCACCTGGGGTTCCTGCAGGAAGAGCAGGGTGGCTCTGTGAGACTGATTCCACAGCATAGGGTAGCACAACTCAGAAGGGACAGGGAGGAAATGATTGCCTGCCTAGATGGTCAAGTCCACATGGTCAACCCTGGTCATCCGTAGAGTGACAGATGGGGCAGCCAGCTTGTCCTTACTTCTGTAGCCTCATTACTCAGCAAGCTAGAGTTAGCTATATTTTAGTAGTGCTTGTTGGTTTTTTTTCTTTAAGATTTACCTTTTTAATCCTTTCTAAGTCTCCCTAGTTGTAATTCTTCTCTTTCTTCCCTTAACCCTTCATCTGTGCTCTTGCATAGTCTGTGAAAATTTTCTTGGACTCAGTTTTAATTCCAATCTCCTCTGGGGCTCTCCATTCCCTTTGAATCACTTCCTGGGTATTTGCATAGCATATGCATCCTGATAACTCCCAAATTATGTTGCTATCTCAGACCTTTATTCCAGGTTCTGGATTCACATATCCTACAACCTAATTGTTGTCTCCATTTATGCAATGCATAGATACCTGGCAATTACCACAGTACAATGGAACTCTTGATTTTTTTTTCCTACAAACTCATCTGTTCCCACTCTCAAATTTCCCCATCTCAGTAAATTCTGTCCTTCAGCCTCAACTTACAAGCTTACTCAATTCTACCTCAATTCCTCAGATATCCCACAGTCTTGCCCAAGTTTGCATTCTCTTTTCCAGAAGAACCACTTTCAGCCCTCCACCTACCACCGTTGCACAGATGACTGTCACCGTCTGATCCTGAACATGCTTCAGTCCTCAGTTTGAATGCCATTTCCAGAGAGGCCTCCTCTTCCCACTCTACCTAAAATAGGTCTCCCTTTCCTAGTCCTACCTCATTCCCCCTGTTTGCTTCCTTCTCTGCATCAATTACAACTTTTACATATTTTATTTATCCATCTGTTTGTATCTACCCCCTCACTGAAAAGTAAGCACTTTGAGAACAAGTTCGTCATCACATCCTCCTAGATCCTAATTGCAGTGCAGTCAGTAAGCATTTGTTGGCTGAATTCTCATCCTTGTCAGCCTGGAGAAGGAGGGAAGGCTTCTCAGAAGAGGTGATGTTTGAGCTGTGCCTCTTCCAGGGACTGCCCTTATTAAACTTTGTTCAGACCTCTTTTATAGCAATTCATCATAACAGAGTGTGCTAAGTGTTTTCTTGTCTGTCTGTTCATTATCCTGATATCTCTCTGAGGATCAAGGCTACATTAATTTCTTTGTACCTCACCTTATTACCATTATCACGATGAATGTTAGTGTGATTGAATTGCCTGTTTTGCAAAAGAGATATGCAAGGGCATAGAGACGACCGAAGGGAACAAGTGTAGGAGGCAACAGATCTAAGGTTGGGAAAACATGTCCTTTTGCTTGTTGGGACATGGTCGTCTTGGTAAGGGTCTGGTGGTCAATTGAACATCCCCATTCCTGCCTACCAGTCAATAATTACTCTTTGCTAAGGGTTACAAGCGTTCAAGGAGGTTACAAGAATAATCAGTTGGGCAGCAGCTCACCTTGTGAAGCCAAAACTGTGTTTGTCACAGTCAATCATGTCCCCATGCTGCTGTCTGGGAAAATTACAAACTCCTATATCTGCAGTTCTTTTAAAATGCAATGAAGTTTCCTCAGCAGAGGAGTCTTTGAGCTCATCCTCTGTCTTTCCCAGGATTCCTGCCTCCTCTTAGAATCATGTCTATTTCCTTTCCTTGTTCTTTGTGAAGGAAAACAAGGAGAAGCGAGAGTAATATGACATTCAGATACAAAGAGGGATTTCTTAAGTCAACGCTGATTTTTCAATTACATTAGTAAAAAACATCCAGGGCTTAAAAACTGATTTAGAAAAAGAAAAGTTACCAGAAGCAGACAACATTGTGAAGTTCATCTTTTAGTTTTTTTTTTTTTTTTTTTGGCAGAGTCTCCCTCTGTTACCAGGCTGGAGTGCAGTGGCACCATCTCGACTCACTGTAACCTCCTCTTCCTGAGTTCAAGTGATTCTCCTGCCTCAGCCTCCCAAAGTAGCTGGGACTACAGGCTTGCATCACCATGCCCAGCTAATTTTTTTGTATTTTTAGTAGAGACGGAGTTTCACCATGTTGGGCAGGATGGTCTCAATTTCTTGACCTTGTGATTTGCCCGCCTTGGCCTCCCAAAGTGCTGGGATTATAGGCCTGAGCCATCACGCCCTGCTGATCTTTTAACTATTAAAGAGACACTTAGTATATTTAATCAGTCTCAATAGAGTTTCCTTACTCTGATTTTCCATGGATCTAGAAATAATACCTTGTAGTTGATATGTGTGTTTTCCGGCATCTAAATAAAAATGTTAGATATTCTTATATTTCCTGAAATAGAGTTCTTTTCTGGAGTTTTCTGGTGTCTGGACCTGTTGGGGTATATTATCGCATCCTGGTGCGATAAGAGAAAAAAAACCATGGCTGGCATCTTCTTTCTTGACTCTGTGAGTCTTCACAGTGTGAGTCCTGTGATTGATGAAAGACCAGTTTATAAAATCCCCTTCCTGAGCCTTATGGGAAGGTCTTCAGCTGAAGCTATCCTCATCATCTTGATGGAAAATGCTAGAATTCTCCTAGATTCAGAGCTAGGGCACGCAAACTGCTGTTTTTGAAGTGAAAGTAGAGTCAAAGCCGAGGTGCTGGGTTTTCTTGTCTGCTCTGATAGAGAAGCCATTGTTAGTTGAAAGAACCAAGCATATACAGATTTTATTTTTACTTTGCTTTCTCTCTCCCTCTGAAGACTCTCAATGGGGTTCAAGGCAAGTAAACTCCAGATCTCAACACAAAATTCACGTTTGATTGTCCAGTGGTCAGACAGACCAGAAAAATTTGCCCAGCAGGGGGCACTGTTGAGCCACAGCTCCGAACCATGTTAATTTTCCTGCAGCCTTGAAGCAAGAGCAAGAGGGCAAATTACTTCTTTCCCAGGGCCCGAACCAGCTGTTGTCTTGATTTCCAAGAAGGGAAGCCCAACCACTTTGTTTATTTTCCAAGTGACCTGGAGTAACAACGGGGGACCAGCTCTCTGGAGGCCAAAGCTACACCTGGGACAACTGGCCGAGGTTGAAAACGAGTTGACAGCAGTTGCCATTCACCCCCAAATCCTGGGTCCTTGTCCTCATCCTTGTCTTTGTCCTCTTGGATTCCTCTGGGAGTCAGCGGCGGGGGTTTGAACGATATTTGCTGGTTCCGGAGCTCGGGTATGTTCAGCCTGGTTTTGTCTGGGTTATTGAAAACTGTTTTAAGGTGAATGGGGCAATCCTGGGTTGGAAGGGAGGGCTTTAAAGCAGGAAGTCTAGACACTCGAGGGACTGAAAAAACATTTGGAAAGGGTTGGAAAGGCCCCAAAATCAACAACACAAGAATGGAGGCATGAAAACAGGTATTCGTCTTTTTCAAAATGACTTTCCAGCCACCCCCAAAGTCTAGCTTCCAACCCAAAGGGAAGCAAGCAGCAAAATTAAAATGGGAGTGAAAATGATGTGTTTTTGTTAAAGGGCATACTGCCTTAAGAGGCGCCCGTGGAGAAGCAGGGACTGATCCTTGTGTCTGTGTCCATATGTTTGTTTAGAGGGGACTTTCCCTCTTTGCTTTTGAGCTAAGTTCCTGAGGTAAGCCAGCAAGAGGAAGATGTTCCCTTGTTTTGTGGGAGCAGGAATATCAGGATTCTGTGCAGCTGAGGTGGCCGTGATGGAGCAGGGACTGGTCCATGCATCCATATGTTTGCTTAAAGAGAACTTTCCCAGCTGGGCACGGTGGCTCACGCCTGTAATCCCAGCACTTTGGGAGGCCGAGGCTGGCGGATCACAAGGTCAGGTGTTCGAGACCAGCCTGGCCAACAGTGAAACATCGTCTCTACTAAAAATACAAAAATTAGCCGGGCATGGTGGTGTCCAACTGTAGTCCTAGCTACGTGGGAGGCTGAGGCACAAGAATCACTTGGACCTGGGAGGCGGAGGCTGCAGTGAGCTGAAATTGCGCCACTGCATTCCAGCCTGGGTTACAGGGTGGGAGTCCATCTCAAAAAAGAAAAAAAAAAAAAGAGGACTTTCCCCCTTTGCCTTTGAGCTAAGCTGCCGAGCCAAGCCAGCAAGACAAAGATGGTCCCTTATTTTTAGGGAGCAGGAAAATCAGGATTCTGTCCAGCTGTGGCTCTAGTGTCTAGTCAGGGGGCATTTTAAATTAACCCATGAGTTCTCATGTCATAAGATCACAGGATATTTGTTGAATAAATAGATGCATGCAGCCAAAGAGCTCAATGGATGAGTTCTGTACCTCAAGAATTTCTGGTTTCTCCTTCAAGACAATCTTACATTATTTGGGTATAAATATGGGAACCCTGGGAAGCAGGACCTGCTTTATGGATATGTGACTTGGACAGTCCATGGTTTAAGGCTTTGCTGTAATCATCTTGAAATTTTTAATTTGAACAAGGTGATTTCAAGATTTTATTTTGCACGAATTATGTGCAGACCCACATATTATGTAGCCAGTCCTGCAGGGAAGCCACACGTGTGCAGGCTTGTATGAAATCCTCTTACTGGTGACAGTGAACATGGTAAAGATGACAGATGACCTTGAGACAATCTGCCTTCTGGCAGTGCAGTAGAATATTCTCATAAGTCGATACTTTCATAAAACAGCTTTTGAGCCACTGTTGCACAGCGGTTAAGAAGGTGTGTTTTATATGCAGAAAGACCTAGGCACATATTCCTGTTCCACCACTCATTAGCTGTGTGACTTCAAGGAATTTACTCAGTTTCTTTATCTGTTAAATAAGGACCTGATAGGGTTTTGGAAAGGATGAAGGCAGGACGTATGTGAAGCGCTTGGCATAGTGCCCGGGACATAGAAGACACTGTAATGGTGACTGTCATTGTTCTTCTTGGAATAGCATTACTGTGTTACTTTTAGTCTGTTGAACTTAAAAGGGGTTATCCTTCAGTCTCTTGAGTTTGCAAATTAGGCTGCTAACACTTGGTGCATATCCACAGGTATGTTTGCTAATTCTTTCCCATAGAGCCACAGGTGATAAGATTAGAAAGTAGGCCCTGGGCTTCTTTGATCATGTGAGTGCTGTATTTGCACTAACAAAGGGTTGTTTGAAGATTTTTCTCTTAGGTGCTTTTAATCCATAGCTGTTTTTACTGACAACGCTTCTGACTCCAAATGCATGGTGTCTTTCCTGACACCAGGTGAGTGTCCTACAAGTCAGTTCAATTCTGATATTGTCCACCTGGACTGTGGCTAGCCCATAGGTCGAGGGCTCAGTCCCACAAGGCTGCCTTCACTTCAGGTGTCAGTCACAAGTCCTAGACTGTTGCTGGTACTCCTGACAGGCTGTAAATTCAGGGGGTTTCCACGACACCCTCCTCAAGTTCAAGAATTCCCTAGAACAGCTTACAGAACACAGGGAAACATTTTACTGATATTTACCAGTTTATTGTAAAGGATGCAACTCAGAAACAGCTAAGTAAAATAGATGCCATAGGGCAAGGTATTGGGGAAGGGCTTGGAGCTTCTGTGCCTGCCTGGGTGGGCCACCCTCCCAGTACCTGGATGTGTTCACCAACCCGAAGTTTCTTAGACTGCATTGTTTAGGGGTTTTTATGGAGGGATCATTATGTAGGTATGATTGATTAAATCATTGGCCATTGGTGATTAATGCGACCTGTGGGTGGCACTGAAAGTTCTAACCCTTAGTCTTTCTGGTGAGCGGCCCCCATCCTGAGGCCATCTGGGGGCCCCCAGCCACTGGTCATCTCATTCACACACAAAAGTCACCCAAAGGTTTTAGCTATGTGCCAGGAACTTGGGACAAAGACCAAATGTTTATTTTTCATTATATCACAACCCTATAATATCAAAGTCTCCTCAAGCAAGGAGTGCCTGACTTTCCACTCATTCGTTAATTCATTCGTTCATTCACAAACTTTCTAAAAATATAACTGATTGTTTCAGTTGATGTTGGGTGGGGGACAGGGAGTAAAAGAGGTTTGAAGCCTAGGTCAGGCAGCCACTAGGCAGGGGCATCATAGAGGGCCCCAAGCCCTGGAAGGAGGGGGTGGACTGGATGACTGTTGCTTCCTTTAACACTGAGGGTCTACCCCCACCAATATCAACAATTGGTGCTTTAAGATTTCCAACCCCTTAAAGCATCTCAAAGGTCAAGATGAGTTTGACTGAGAAATATGTGACAGAATGTTAAAATTAGCAGGCGAGTAGGTACGTGGATAAAAGGAATGTATGTGGCGTAGAAAAAAATGCTCATCTCCCAAATAAAACATTTTAAAAATGGCATGCAGCTAGGACGTGAAACCAAAAACAAAATTCTAAGCTCCCCAAGCCACTGAATGGACCCCTCTTCTCAACCAAAAGCATTCTAAAGTTAACCTGAAACACTAGTTCAGGCCATGATGAGGATGGGTGGTTGGACACGCCTCATTGTACCCTCCTTCATTTGGAATTCAGGCACAGCTGACCAGCATTAACATTAACACAGAGACCTTAAGACTGACAGAAGAGACTCTTTGTAGCAATAAGATATCTACATGATAGATAACAGATCCTGAAAGAAATCAAAGTATTTTATCCACAAATATATTTTTTAACATTTTGAAATGTCCTGTGAAGGCTGTCTCTTGTGGGCAAAATCTACAATTTTGTAGAGAATCCCGTTCCTGTTCCAGGTCTTTTTTTTCTGCTCCAAGAGAGAATTAACTAAGAGTCTGGCATATTTTTAAGTCTGATAGGAAATACTTACAGTCTATTCTCTCTGAAGCCTGCTAGCAGTAGACTTAATCTGCATAATAAGAATCTTTGTCCCCACAATCCCTTATCTTAACCCAGATACTCCCTTCTATTGACTTCAGGTCTTTAAATAAACTCTTTCAACCAATCACCAATCAGAAAATCCTTGAATCTACCTATCACACCTCTTTGCTTCCAGTTGTCTTATCTTTTGGAACCAAACCAATGTGCATCTTACATGTATTAATTGATGTTTTATGTCTCCCCAAAATGTATAAAATGTATAAGCAAACCAAGCCCTAGCCCGACCCCCTTGGGCACATATTCTCAGGATCTCCTGGGGTTGTGTCACAGGCCATAGTCACTCATATTTGGCTCAGAATAAATCTTTTCAAATATTTTACAGAGTTTGACTCTTTTCACCAGCAAGCACTAAAAGACTTCTATTTGATTATTTTTGAGGAGAATCAAGTAGTTAGACTTAAAAAAAAAAGTTATCTCTCTATAAATTTTTATGGGATCGATTTTTATGGATATTCCTCTGATATGTGTGGTTGCAGCAAGCCATTTAAGGCACCATTGTGTAAGGGTGGAGAGTTTATCGGTAACATATTTATTCATCCTAGGTGAAATCTATACGAATTAGACAGAAGCGTGATCTTCAAAAAACCCACAATATTTATCTCACTCACCATCAATAAATATCTTTAACATTGGTACATTTTATTTCAGATGCATATACACATGTCAATACATTTTTATAGTGGGAGCATAACCTACAGATTTTTGCAACCTACAATTTTTATTTAGCAATGTGTTGTGAACAGATGTTAGTAAGTGACTCTATAAACTTGTTTAATGGCTGTATATAGTTTTCATTCTTCGGATATACCATGACTTTTACAAACAATCTCCTATTGTTGGATATTTAGCTTATTTCTAATTTTTCACTATTATAAACATGTTGCATGGTCACCTTATGCTGACCTGTCTCAATATTTCTTAGGGTAGATTGCTAGAAGGGAAATCACTGGGTCAAATGGCGCACATACTCATTATTTTGACACATGCTGCCAATTAGCCAGTGTCTGAAGGGGCAGGACATTCTCCAATGCAGTTATCTTTTTGAGTTGCCCTCACTGCTATGTCTCTTACTTGCAATTGTGGTATCAAATGGCTCTGGGGTTGACTTTGAATTCCTCATCACATGGCAAAATCTTGAGCCAGGTTTAGACCAAACAAAATCTTCTATGTTTGGTGAACATTTTTTTTTTCCCAAGTGGGCTCTTTCTATTTCACTAATCTTTTCTGACATCCCACATCAGCCTGTACTGAAATTGTCATTTCTAAAATATAAATTGTAGCACATTCTCTCATTACTTTTTCTGTAATTGTGCAGAGTTGAGATTGTATTTCTAAGAACGTTGCTCTCTTTTACTGAGAACTTTCTCTGAAATGATGGCTCCTGACTTTATTCAGTGCTGGTTTCTTCTTTTTGGCCCTGCAAATGGAAAGAGCTGAATATCCCCTCTATTTTGAGTAGGAACAGATGATCGAATACACTGCATACAAATGGAAAGGGCATCCTCTCTCTGCAGGCATCATCATTACCAGGTTTGATTCTCTTGTTCATAACTATCTTGTCTCAAGACCCAGCATTGCCTCCTCCTTCTCCTAGCCCTACCTCCTGCTGTGGTTCTCTAGATTTTGTACCTATGTTCTACATTCTATGATGGTTCTTCATCTACATAACAAAGTGCAATGGAGAACTGAGGAAATCTTTTAAGAGAAATCAAACAGGGAAAATCTTACAAAATGGCTTAATTTTCTGGGTAAGTCAAACTCAAGATGTTTATAATTAGAGTACTTAAAAATACTTGCTTTAGTTTCCCATGAGCCTTAGGAGGCATTTACAGGAGGCTAAGTGTTGGTAAAGACCAAATCTTGACTTCCTTAGGGATAAAGGGGGACTAAATTGGGAGGACAGCGAGGTGGGGGCAATAGGAACAGGAAAGAAGAGTAGAAAGGCCATGTTAAAGGCATCTGTGGGTAGGCCTACCTTTTCCAGGCTGGTAGGAACAGATTGCAAGCCGAACATTTTCATTTTGTGAGTAACTTACAGGCTGATGCAAATAAACTCCCTCAAATGAAGTGTCTCCTAGAATCCGATAATGACCCAGCCATAGGCAGGGAACACAGGGTTTAGTGTATTGTCCTTCCTTCCCATTCGGAAAGCTGCTGAAACACCCTCTGCTTATTCTCATGTATTTCACAGCACCAGAGCTCAGTCTGTGGAATGGAAGCTAAGCCTACGGCTGCTTAGGGTAAGACTTTGCCTTTAGTCAATGCTCTTAAGATGAGGTAATTCACATTGCCTGTCTGATGCAGTCAGGCAGTGATATGACTTGCTATTCCTGGATAAACTGTGGACCCCAATAACCTATCTGAGCAGCCTTTACTTAACCCAGTGTGGTGTTGCTGTAGGCTTAGTAGCCTGTGAATGGACCATTTCCTAGTAGTGCTTCAAGTTTGGGCTGTGTTTCCTTGATCTAACTCAGGCCATATATATATTTTTTCTTTCCAACTTTTATTTTAGGTTCGGGCGTACATGTCCAGGTTTGTTACATGGATCAATTGCGTGACACAGGGGTTTGGCGTACAGATTATTTTATCATGCAGTTAATAAGCAAACACCTGATACGTCGTTTTGTGATATTCACCCTCCTCCCACCCTCCACCCCCAAGCAGGCCGCAGTGTCTTGTTGTTCCCGTCTTTGTGTCCATATGTCCTCAGTGTTTAGCTCCCTCTTATGAGTGAGAACATGCGGTGTTTGGTTTTCAGTTCCTGCATAAAGTTGCTTAGGATAATGGCCTCCAGCTGTGTTCCTGTTGCTGCAAAATGTGATTTCATTCCTTTTTATGGCTGCATAGTATTCTGCAGTATATATGTACCACATTTTCTTTATCTGCTTCACCATCAGTGGGTGTCTAGGTCAATTCCCCTTCAAAAGTGAGAGGGGCCAGCACATGTGAAAGTTGGAAATGAAAGCCAAGTAGGCTTGTATGTCGCATGAGAGAAAACATGGTTCTCTACTTGTCATCACTGTGGATGGACTCAGAATGTTCCAGCACCCTTGTTATCCTGAGGCCCACAGTCAAAAGCATGTTGAGAGACCCAGGTTTTAGTCCTGCCTGTGCTGCTGGCTTCTGGACCAGCAATCCTTCTTTCATATCTTACAATATGCTTTGTGAGTTTTAAAGACTGGGAGAAAGAAGAAAATGGAGTTTCTTCGTGTCTTTGTTTGGGTTGGCGTAACACAATTCCATAAACTGAGTGGCTTATAAATAACAGAAGTTTATTTCCCATAGTTCTGGAGCCTGGAAAGTCTAAGATTGAGGTGCTAGCAGATTCAGTGTCTAGCGAGGGCCCACTTCCTCATAGATGGTGCCTCCTCACTGTGTCCTTACCTGGTGGAAGGGGTGAGGGGTCTCTCTCCAGCCTCTTTTATAAGAGATCTAATCCCTGATCCCATTCATGAGGGCTCCACCTGCATGACCTAATTATCTCCCCAAAATTCACTTCCAAATACCATCACCATGGGGGTGATCATTTCAACATAAGAAGATTGGAGGGGGCTAGGCGCAGTGGCTCACACCTGTAATCCCAGCACTTTGGGAGGCCAAGGCGGGTGGATCAACTGAGGTTGGGAGTTCGAGACCAGCCTGATGAACATGGAGTAATCCTGTCTCTACTAAAAACACAAAATTAGCTGGGCGTGGTAGCATATGCCTGCAATCCCAACTATTCAGGAGGCTGAGACAGGAGAGTCGTTTGAACCAAGGAGGTGGAGGTTGCAGTGAGCCTAGATTGTGCCATTGCACTCCAGCCTGGGCAACAAAAAGTGAAACTCCGTCTCAGAAGAAAAAAAAAAGAAGTTTGGAGGGACACAAACATTCAGTCTGTAGAAGCCCAGCAAAAGTATAAGCCTGTGGCTCAGGTGTGTTTGGAGGTTTGCTTCTTCCTGCCCAGTATCCAAGCTTTAGGAGACTTGCATGCCGCCTGCTTCACTGTGTTTGTCACTGCCCCTTGGGCCTCTCCTTCCTGGGTGCTGGCTATGCAGGGATCTCAGGGTCTCTTACCTTCCCCTGACTTCGTGCTGCTCCTTTGGACAGTCCTAGTGGAGGGATGAGGTGGGAAGAGTGACACTTCCCTTTGTTCTCCTGTCCCTTAATTCCCCAGAGCTTCACATATACAAGGGCACTGTCAATGTATGGGCTTTATCAAAGATTAAAAAGAGAGAGAGAGAGAATCTTAAAAATAGCTATTCTCAGAATTTAAGAGAAAAAAAAAAAACTCCTAAACTTTTGATAGGAACTCGCCTGAGAGATTAGCTCTGTGCTGGTGCCTGGCTTGAGGTCCATCCTCCTCAAAGTAAGTGCTCCTCTTTCAGTCCTCTACAGGGAAAACTCCCACTCCTGTCCACAGCAGATGTCCACTGCCCTCCCTGCTCAGAGACAGCCCATTGTTGTTCACAGGGGGCTGTTCCTGAAGTCTGAGTTAATCACTCTGGATAGCATGGCCGGGAGCACCAGCAGGGAGGACACTCTCCTCCAGGCTCTCTGGGATCCTTTGAGCATTGACCCGTGCTTTGTGCACAGGGCACACAGACCCCTGAGGACTGATGCCTTCTAGACCTACCAAGGAGAGAAATGTTTTTCCAGAAGGCAACATACCTGCAGCTGTATCCTCTATCTGCTATAAGAGAATAGTTGGCTTTATTGTGCCTTGACCTTTCCTCATCTTTCAGCTTCCACGTCATACCCAGTGGCTTAACATTACAACAGAAATGGGACTCAGCACCCAGTACTGTGCCTCTCCAAGCCTCTGGGCCATCTGGCCCTGGCCACTCCCACAGACTAGGTCAGATCTAAAGATTTCTTTACCTGGGATTCCATGCTATCCTTGGCTGGTGGGATGGTGGCCTTGCTGCAGACTGGGAGAAACTGAAGGTGGGGCAATGGCACGAAATCTCTAGGAAACAGAAGGGGTCAGCCTATTTGGCTTGTTTTGGCTTTTTCTGCTGGGTCACCCAGTCATTTTCTAAATGCCAAACTTCATGCTCTTTTGACCAAAGGTAGGGAAATTTTTTTTTATCAGGAGAGTTAAAGAGTTATTTGCACTTCCGTATTTTTGAAAAGTGGCCTTTTTCTCCAGCAGGTTCAGGCTGCCAAATCCATGTACCTTCTGTCTATGGACACCAACATCACAGCCACCCAGAGCAATGGGACAGATCCCTGTGGTGCCTAAGCAGCAGGTTGAGGCTTTGGAGACCCGTTTTCATGTGTCTCTGATCTCTCCACATGTGGCTGAAGGCACATGGGAGACAGAGTATGGACCTCAGGCCTTTGCAGCAACATCATAAGAAAACCAGGATTCCTCTGCTGCCTGTAGCTGGCGGGTGGGTAAGAGGAGTTTACTTTAAAAAAGAAGTTAGACCCTGGGGTTGGGGCTGGGATTTGCTCAAGGGCAGAGACAAAGGAGGTGACAGAAAGGAGGGAGCTTGAAAATTGCCAAGGGAGGAAGGAAGGGCTCAGTTGAACAGAGAAGTCTTCTTCCTTTATGAGGGGACTGGAGAATGCTTTATCATGGTTATAGAAGAGTCTTAAGGGCCATGGGGCCTTCTCTAGCCATTTCTACAAGCAGAAAGTCACAGGGAAGAAGAGGAAATATGAGAAACAAGCCCTCAGTGATAAAAGGGAGTCTCTATTCTCTCCCGTTCTTTAAAACCAGAGCATTTTGAGCAAACCACTATTAAGACACTTGCTTTATTGATTTTATAAATTTTTATTTGGCTATTTTTGAGGGTAGTGAGGAGACACAAATCACTGAAGTAAATGTTCAAAGCTTGGAGGAAAAGTGGTTGGTGATTTTTTCCCAAAACTTATAAGACATCCTTTCACATTTTGTCTGAATGCCTCTTGCCAGCTGCCAAATCCTTATTTGACTAAAGGTTTAGCAATGAACACCAGTTTAGAATTGTTTTGCCATCTCTGCTCAGGACAATAGGCAGTGGAAAGAAGTGAAGAGTGGGGTGTCAGATGCCCCACAATGGGAGGTCTGGATGCTGTGGGTCACCTGCAGCCATCTAGCTTTGAAATGACTGGGGAAGGGCCTCCTGCATTCACTATGGGGAGAGGTCAGGAGTTAGGCTGGCCTCTGTCTTCATCCTGGCAGCTTTAGAAATCAAGAGAGTCTCCTGGGACCAGCTCAGGCTGCAATAAAATGCAGTGCCATTCATGCATTTAACAGATCCTTACAGAGAGGCTGCTGCTCTGCTAGGCATTAAGTGCAGCCCTCTGGGAGATTGACATAGCCACATCTGGCAGCTGCATGCAGCCTAGCAGCTTGAGACCCTGGGTGATAATGCATCTTGGGCTTCTGCCACCTGCTAGCACCACATCCTGACCCAAACCTTCACACGGGACACCTGGCACCAAGAAGGAGCATAGAGATGTTTGAATCTAGGACCAGGTACTTACTCGATGAACGACTTGACCTCTTGGAGCTTCAGGTTCCTCGTAGATTCCCACTATAAAGTAGGTATGATAGCATCTATCTTAGAGTGTTGTAATGATGGTCATCTGTCATTTGACCTGTGCTGAAACATATAGGTAGATAGGTGCTTGGAAAAGTTGGCTATTTTGAAATATATTATGATTTAAGCACCGTTGTGCTTAATACCTCCTTGAAACACCTAAAATTGAGACTTCAAGATGTTTAAAACCTTCCAAATGGATTCATGCCACATTTATCCACCCTCCCCATCCAAGCACACACATGCACTGCTGAATCTTCCAGAAAGAGAGGTCCTAAGGGTGCCAAGCTTGAACAGACACTGGGAAGGACTCAGGCATCCCTTCCAGACAGTTTTCCCAAGATCCTCCACTGCCACTGGGAAAAAGTATGGGAACCCCAGGAGCCTTAATTTAGGCAGCCAAAGGGTGGGCCTTGGGAGCTCCAGCTCTCTCAGATTTCTGGTTTGGCAAGATGGAGTATGAAAAATAAACTCAGCAAGCATTTAACTGCTGATTGGCTTTTGGAATTCCCGTAGTCCGTAAGGCAGATCCCCTTGCCCCAAGCGTCTGAAGCCGGCTTCCTCTGCCTACTCATGGTTACTTCCACTACCCTAGACACATGGGGGCGCTGCAGCCCCACTCTTGCCGGATGCCCTACCTGTCTGAGCCTTGAAAGATCCTGATTTTCCTCTGTATGTGGGTGAGTTCATATTCTCTGTGTCTTCCTATGTAGAAATCAGCAAAAGCTCGGCAGTGTACTTAGAAAATAAAACAGAAAATGTGCATCTTCAACCAGGAAACAAAAACTTATGCAAGCAATACATTGTTTTTTATTGTACAAACACTTAAAAGTAGGTATAAGCAAAAAGAATTCCAAACACGCTGTGAGAATAGTGTTCAGAGCACACACACGTGAACAAACACATAGAATAGGACAGTTATGAGTGATTTTTATTTATTTATCAAGATAAGATATCATTCTTCATACTATTTTGTTATTAGCTTTTTCACTTAAAAAGAGCCCTACTAAACATTTGCAGCTTTTCCTATGCTTTTTTTTTCAAAAGTGACTTTGGATATCCAGAGTTATCAAATCTAAGGTTTGAAGCCCTTAGGTATGAACGTCGAAAGTAAAAAGCAAGCTGTTTTAAGGAAAATTCCTAACTGAAGCTAGGGAAGACTTAAAATGCTTAAATTTTGGTCACACCTGAACAGTATTTGTTTGCATGGCAATTAGAAGGCAGTTAACTTGTCCTAAAACTAAAACAGCAGTTAACAATCTTTAAATTCCCTGAGGAGATCCCTTCTTCCCCAATCAAACCTGTTCCCATTTTCTTCTAGACTGGCTGACCGTCAGGTGGGCTGATTGATTCTCCCTGCTATAGAGGTAGAATTCAGGGCTGTGTCTTGGTAGGAAGGGTTTTGGAGGGTGTATGGGAAGGTACACACGGGGTAGAGATGATAGCACAGGCTTTGTGGTCAGACTGGCAAGGGTTCAAATCCCAGCTCTGTGACTTGTTGCCCAGTCTGGTGGCCTCGGGCAAATTACTTAATGGCCCAGAGCCTCCTTTGTAAAATAGGGTCATGATACTCTGCAAAATTGTGACTGGCAGATGATAAGTACCCAATATTCTTTTAGGGGTTGACAAAGTTTTTCTGCAAAGAGCCAGATAGTGCATATTTTAGGCTTTGGGAAGCATATAGTCTGTATCATGATGACTCAACTCTGCCATTGCAGCACAAATGCAGTCACAGACAATATTTAAATAAACGAGCAAGAATGTGTTCCAATAAAAGTTTATTTACAAAAATAGGTGGCAAGCTGGATTTGCCCTGTGGGCTGTAGTTGACTATCTCTATTCTTAGTTTTAAAGAATGCTCATTTGTAAAATAGCAAATGGAAATCTTGAAAGGTGAAATACTTAAGACCCCAAAACCTTGGCTGGGCCCGGTGGCTCATGCCTGTAATCCCAAAGTTCTGGGAGGCTGAGGTAGGAGGATCACTTCAACCCAGGAATTTGAGATCAGCCTGGGAAATATAGTGAGACCCAGTGTCTACAAAAAATTTGAGAATAAAAAGGAGGCCGGGTGCAGTGGCTCATACCTGTAATCCCAGCACTTTGGGAGGCTGAGGAGAGTGGATCACCTGAGTTCAGAAGTTCGAGACCAGCCTGCACAACATGGTGAAACCATGCCTCTACTAAAAATACAAAAATTAGTTGGGCGTAGTGGCGCATGGCTGTAATCCCAGCTACTTGGGAGGCTGAGGCAGGAGAATCGCTTGAACCCGGGAGGCAGAGGTTGCAGTGAGCCAAGATCATGCCATTGCACTCCAGCCTGGGTGACAAGAGTGAAACTCGGTCTCACACACATACACACACAAAAATAATAACAAAAAATACTAATAGTTTAAAAAAAAAAAAAAGACCAGAAACCTGAGAAGTAGTTTTGGAACGAGAATGAGGAAGTCCATGAACTCAGCCTTGAGCTCCTCCCTCACCTGCTGGGCTCTCTACCTGTGCATGTGAATGGGAACCTGGGCCAATTTATCCAGCGATTTAAGTATTGAGTCTTTTTTTCTTGGAATATTTGAATATATGAAATAAGAGTTAAAGAGGTGTTGCTTTAAAGCACTTCATTCTCTTACTGATTCTTTTACTGACTCTTTTACAGTTATTTTTTTTCGTTCAGTTTTTGGCCATCTACATATTTAGTTTATCTAAAAATTAAATTAGATTTGTACTCGGGAGTACACATGCATGTTTGTTACGTGGGTATAGTGCATACTGGTGTGGACTGGGTTTCTAGTGTACCCGAACTCAAGTAGTGACTATTGCATCAAAGAGGTAATTTTTCAACCCTCACACCCACCCCCTTTTGGAGTCTCCAGTGTCTATTATTTCATCTTTATGTCCACATGTACCCTGTATTTAGCTCCCATTTGTAAGTGAGAACATGTGGTATTTGGTTTTCTGTTTCTGAATTAGTTCATTTAGGGTGATTTGACATGCTCATCCTTTCTGAGCATCTGAAGGTGCTCAGAAACATAGTGCTGGGAAACAAAGGTAAAGGACGCACAGGCTCTACATGCTTGCAATCTGGGTTAGGGTGTTATCTTTCCATAAAGACATATCTGAGTGGGGCATGGTGGCTCATGCCTGTAATCCCAGCACTTTGGTAGGCTGAGGAGGGAGGATCACTTAGTCCAGGAGTTCAAGACCAGCCTGGGCAACACAGGGTGACTCTGTCTCTATAAAAAATGCAAAAAAATTAGACAGACATGGTGACACACACCTGTAGTCCCATCTACTCAGGAGGCTAAGGCGGGAAGACTACTTGAGCCTAGGAGGTCAAGGCTGCGGTGAGCCCTGATCACACCACTGTACTCCAGTGAGACCCTGTCAAAACAAAATAAAACAAAACAAAAACAAAAACAAACAAATGAAAACAAACATGTCTAAGATGATTTAGAATGATATGAACAAGAGTTTGTTTTGCCTGGCATGTAGTTACATAAAAGATGAAAATGTGAAATTGATAAAACTCATTTTTTCTGCCTGCTCTTTAGCAATGTGATGAAAAACATTTTAAATAAATCTATGACTCATTAGGTATTTCTGTTTTCAGTACAAATTATTGAAGGCCCATTTTCTGGAAATAAATTCTGGGTAAACCCCACTCTCCTAATTGGGTCCCATTTCCTCCTTTCCCAGAGGGTTGATACACAGATTGAACACAGTCTTTGTATTCAAGCACAATTGGGTATAAATTCTGCCTCTACCACTTCAACAGTGTGAGGCTTATACCACGTTTTCTAAGACTCAGCTTCCCCATCCATAAATGAGTATGATAATGCTGACCTCATAAAGTTGTAGTAACAGTTACAAGAATATATGTTAATTAAGAAAAAAGTTCAAGTGTGAAAAATGTTTTTACATATGAATTTTTGATATAAATAAGTTTTCATCACATAGCTAATTGAGTCTAGAAATGATGTGTTTGTTTTTGTTTTTGTTTTTTGCCACTTCCTCCTCCTTCCAGAAGGGTGCGGTGAACAGCAGAGAAAGACATTTTGGTTCTCTTATTTTAAGGTCCGGATGCTTAATGGCATACAGATTGCATTTTAAAGGTATCTTTTCTCTACCCATTCACATCTCTGTCTTATACATGTATGGTTTGTGTCAGGAATTCAACATTCATAAAAAAATGGCCCAGACAGTATTTTTAAAAAGAACAAAAAACAAATAGGCCTTTCAACTGTTACCGTGGCAACCAAACACTTTCCTTTCAATTATCCAGAAGTGAATTATTAATGAGCTTTGTCTGGAACATAGTCAGAAAACACACCCGTTGCTCTCCAGAGGAAGGTAAAATATGGCTTTTGTAGCAAGCACGGTCACAGTGTGGAAAAGCAGGGATGTTCTTGCCTCCTCATCCAGTGTGGGAAAGAACCGGACAAGCCGGCCATTCACATGAGAGTCTCTTCAGTGGCCAGAGACCCCATGTTCCTGGCGTTTTGGGATTGCATACAAAACTGGGCCCCTCTCTGAGTCACTTTTCCAGAAGCAGCATCTTGAACTGGCATTTCTTCCCACCCCCTACCCTAGAATGATTTGACCCATTTTGTCTTAGATAATTATCTCCCACACATTAAGGCAGCCATCTCCAGCAATTGATTGACCAGGATCAAGTTCATACACCAATTCCACAGGAGAATGGAGGTGGGGGAGGTGCCAGAAAATGGGAAAGTCAGAAAGTCTGTTTTTGCCGGTTCCTGGGTGTGGTGGCTCATGTCTGTAATCCCAGCACTTTGAGAGGCTGTGGCAAGAGGACTGCTTGAGTCCAGGATTTCAAGACCAGCCTGGGCAACATAGCAAGACTCCATCTCTACAACAAATAACAAAGAAAAAGTTGTAAATTGTTGTTGCCCCTTGTTCTTACTTAAAAATGAAAAGCACTGCAGGTTAGTCACCAGGCTTCTCAGACAAGGTAATTTTAAGGGAATTTACTGAAGCTTTCTAGTCCCAGTTTCCACATTTGTGAGATGGGTTTACTAGTAGGACCAAGATTACTTAGGGGTGGTTGTGAGGATAAATGCACAGGAAGTATATGGAGAAGTTCCTGGCACAGACTAAGCCCTTTAGTATGTTAGCTATTGCTTTTTAAATGATTTATCCCTAAATCATATATCGATATTTCTTGAAGGTTGAATCACCTGAAATCTGGTATGATTTCAAAATGCAACCTTTTAAACTGATGGGTTTTTTTTTGAATTTTCAAAAATGAAAGTTGATTTTCTTTTGATTTGTTTCCGAAGAAAATGCTTGAAATTGTCACGTGAGTAATACCATATTGATGCCTTTTTGTCAGCACTTTTCTTCAGTGGAGTCTTGGTTTACACTGACATCCCTGAATTTTATTATAATAGTGACTGAGGGTGTCAACATCTGGAAACTATATTTATTTTAAAAGACATCTTGTTTTTCTGGCACAATGAAAGAGTGAGGAATGAGAGAAGAAAAGATAGGCCTAAGAATTTAGATATTCCGTGGAAAAAACAAACCCGAGTGTGTGAAAGAAATATAGGAGGGAACATGGTTAAGACACAGAGAAAAGAAAAGTGTCTCATTATTCTTATTTATTTATTTGAGACAGACTCTTGCTCTGCCACCAGGCTGGAGTGCAGTGGTACAATCTCAGCTCACTGCAACCGCTGCCTCCCAGGTTCAAGCAATTCTCCTGCCTCAGCCTCCTGAATAACTGAGACTACAGGTGTGTGCCATCATGCCTGGCTAACATGTTTTGCATTTTTAGTAGAGATGGGTTTTCACTGTGTTAACCAGGATGATCTCGATCTCCTGACATTGTGATCAGCCACCTTGGACTCCCAAAGTGCTGGGATTACAGGCATGGGCCACCATGCCCAGCCAAGTGTCATTATTTTTAAAGCTTCGCTGTGCTCCTTGCTTCTGTGTCCTTTGTCTAAATTCTTCTAACTCTGATGTGACAAATTCCACACAGAGTTTCACCCAGAGAACCTGTAGGCTCAAGAAAAAAATACTATAATAATAATATATGATGATATACGATTGGTTAGAAGATGCTAAGGCGAATCCAAGCAACCAGAGAAAAATAAAACCAAGCTCCATGTCTTTGATGTAGCATACCCTGGGGAAAGATCAAGTCAGGAGAGCCAATGGCCAGCCTGGCTCATTGTGGAATTGGTCTTCTGAGATAACTTACAGGTCCCAAACCATGTCGCTTTAAGGTGTTCTGAAAACCATTTGACTGCTACCCATACCTTTCTGCAGGTTCTTCTGCATCGGGAAAATGGGAGGCAAAGCACTGCAAAACCTGTAGGCTTTAGAAATAGACAGACTAGCTCTGTGACCTTGGAAAAATTGCCTGATCTCTCTTAGCCTCAGTTTACTCACCTGATAAAAGGGAGATAATGTTTCCCTTGCAGGGTTGTGATGAGGATGAAATGAGAAACTATCTGATATGTGCTTGTCATAGATTATCAGCACCTGTTACCTCTCTTCTATGTACTGAAAAAGCCATCTATTACCCTAATTCATAAAAAGGAAAGGAGGGAAGGGATGGTTTGAGCTTGGACATTTTTGAACTTTCTCAATGACAACTTAGAATGGAGCGAGGGGAAAGCTTTTATTTTTGAATATTTCTATTTCACTGTTTCGCAGGGTCATTCTGGGGCCTCTAGAAATTGTATTATCCCAATATAGTATGATGTTGTCAATCATTCAATATGTACATACATTTTTATCATCATACTTCTTTAGTTTATCTTTGTATAAACCATATATATCTGGGAAATTTAACCAACTGCCTTTCTACAATTGGTGCCATGTTTAGACAGATGGTTACTTACTGGGTACACAATTGTGTAGGGAAGCCATCCTGCACCGAGAGTCTGAGACCGTGGGCTTCCCATCCTTGGCATCTTACTGTCACCTCTCTTGGCTTTAGAGGGGTTGATTACTGGGGTTTCTAAAATCCTTCTAAATTCCCTAAATGCTATGGTTCAAAGTCTTTGTGTAATTGTCCAATGGAGCAAGCCTATAAGTGGCCAGACTTTTGTGATGAGACTCCTTTTCCCTAAAGTCAGTGAAACTTCTGAACATTCAGAAATTGGTACACTGGTGAATATGCTATAGGGCAAGTGCATAATCCACTGAGCCTAAAGCTGAAACTGCCTGAAATTCATTTAAGATTCTTAAATCTAATATGTACTTGTCATTTTGAATTATGGCCATATGTCTTGCAGATGGCCTCTGAGTGGGTCTTCCTTATTCAAGAAGGAGGAAGGTCACATCCATTATTTGTATATTACTTTTTAAAAAAGATTCATGAGATTAAAGGTTGAAATCAGAATTCAGACAATCCAGGAGCAACCTGCATGGATGAGAATAATCATCTTCCATATTCCATGTGGCATCTGAGGTCATCCAAAGTTTGACAAATGAATGTTTTTATGTATTTTCAGTTAAAATGTTTATAGAATTATGGTATCATTAAAAAAAATCATTCCCAGATCTCACTGACTTCGTTGATGAATCTCCCACTCACCAGTTTAAGTTACGTGTGACAAGACAGCTTCTATTACTATTTTCTTTCTTGTTCTTGGATTCTATGAGACCTCTACACTTAGCAATATGATACTCTCCTTTTTTATTTGCACTAGGGTGAATGTATTTCTCTTTTGAGCAACCAAAAATGTCCTGACCGGAACAAAGGAGGCGATGGCAGGCCATTGCTAAACTTTGCTGTGTTGTGGCAGAACAGCTTCTGTCCCTTTTATCTTGTTAACTGTCAGTACTCCAAACAAGTGAGTGGAACAACTGCCATCCCTTCAGCATGAAGAAACCCCATGGAAGGAGTCTAGAGGGAGATGTCACACTATAGATGTACTGAGTGAGATGGTATCATAGTGGCCGCTTCTCAAAATATCAGCACTGCCCTCCAGAACCCACTCAGCCAACATTGATGAAGCATTTACCGTAACCCAGACACTTGGATAGGTGCTGGGAATATAGAGATGATAAAGACAGGGTATTTGCTCTTGAGTGGTTTATTCCATAATGATAGCAACAACTTATCATAGAACTGTTTGAAATACTTCATGTATGTTAGCTTGTATGATCTTCAGAACAACCCCATGAGGTGGGTACTATTCTTGCCATCCCTATTTTATAGACAGGGAAACGGAAACACAGAGAAGCTGGGTCACTTGCCTACTTATAGAGCTAGTGAGGAGCAGAACCAGGATCCAAACCCCAGCAGTCAACTCCGGAGTTGGGCTCCTTCCCTGGCACATTCTGCTTGTACTTTCCTTCTCTCTGATAATCCCATAACATCTTCATCTCCTTAAGCCATATAGCATTTTCTAATGCTTATTTCCTTTGTAATAATTATTATAAAAATAATGACAATGAAAAATACTTCCAACCAAAAAAGGCAGGAGGCAACACAACAAAACAAAAATTAAATCACCCAGGTCCCGTTACTGTTGTCATTTTAGTTATGTCCTTTAAATTTGTGTAAAACGATACATAGTGTTTTCGGGCATGCTTTTTTCACTTAGGATTATGCCAGAGTTTTCCCACTTTTTCTTTTTTGACATAACTTTTAATACTCTATCAGTTTGAGTGTTTTTCAATCACAGCTACACTTTACAATGGACTTAACCGATTCCTTACTCTGGGACATGTAGGTTACTTCTAACATTTCTCTGTCATAACACTGTTGTGAACATCTTTGCATATACATTTTTTTCTATATGTCTGATAATTTTCTTAGATGGTGGTAGGCTTTTAGCTTTTGTAGTGTGCAGGTGAGAAAAGCAGGATCAGCTTTCAGATTCAGGTTCAAAAGAAGCATTTAAGCTTTTTTCACTCCTAGAGAGGTGGAAACAGTCATACCTTAAGGGTCTAGAGCATGATCTAGATCATCTAGATCATTCACCTACATTTTAGGATAATTTTTTTTTTAGACTGAGTCTCTCTCTGTTGCCCAAGCTGGAGCACAGTGGCGTGATCTCAGCTCACTGCAACCTCTGCTTGCCGGGTTCAAGTGATTCTTCTGCCTCAGCCTCCCAAGTAGCTGGGACTACAGGTGCCTGCCAACGTGCCCAGCTAATTTTTATATTTTTAATAGAGATGGGGTTTCACCATATTGGCCAGGCTTGGCTTGAACTTCTGACCTCAAGTGATCCACCCACCTCAGTGTCCCAAAGTGCTGGGATTACAGGCATGAGCCATTGTGCCTGTCCTTAGGAGGAATGTTAAAACTTATGATTTGTCCTTTTGGAAATATCATATATTTTCTTCCTATGAAATGGATTCATGGTGTTTCATTATAAGTTAGCTAAACAATGATTTCACTGGTCTAGTTGCCTCTGTGACCCATCTTGAAGAAGCACTCTATGGAATGATAGGCAATCAAACATAAGAGGATCAAGAAGAAACAAAATAGGTTTAACAGGAACTCTGTAATAGTGAAAATATTCAGAGATTGACAAGGACCACAGGGAAAGTACAGTAGGAAGTAAATGGCAAGTAAAGGTCCAATAAGCAGTGAGTGATTCAGTGAAAAGACAGCAATGCATAGTGGTTTACCACAGGCCTTGTAGGAACATAGAGCTGAGTTTGACTCCATTTCTTAGTTGCTGTGTCATCTTACACAAGTTGTTCCATTTTTCTAAGCCTCAGTATCTTCATCTGTAAAATGGGTGTGTTATCATACTTGCTTCATGAGGTTGTTGTGGGAATCGAACCAATCATGTAAGTACAGATAGAGTTACTGTTTGTTGGCTTTGTGTATTTTCACAACTTCATCATCATTTTCTTCATTATCACTTCACTCAGTGAAAGGGGACTATGTGATAAGAGATCAGTACTCACTGTTGCAGAACATGAAAATTATAGTTTTGTGTTTCTGGGAAAGACAATAAAAGGTCCAATATGACATTTACGAGAACTACATACTACCCTTTGTTTTTCTGAAGTGCAAAGTAGAATCAGGTTGGAATTTCCCACCTGTCTTCTGAGGCAGACAAAGGCAGTTTGGGGGCTTTGGTGAGGGGGTTGGTGTCCTCTGAACCAGCAGGGTGGGCATGAATGGATAGGCTATGGCTTGTACTTTAATATCCCTCTGATGTTTTTAAAAATTGACAGCTACTGATCACTGTACATGAAGATTTGTTTGGCTATTCTTGGTAGGACTCAAAGAGAAAGAACGGGTGATCTTTTGGCTAAGGTAACTCAGTTGTCTAGGGAATCAGCAAGCTTTGGATACAGTGGACTGATGGCTGAAAGGCTATCTAGACTTTGCTCCTCTCCCCATCTTTCAGTTGGGCTTTCTTCTGGGTTGTTGTGCTTTCAGGCAATGATGGCTTTTGGCAGTTCAAGGCTTACAGCATCCCCAGAGTGGATGACTTCAGCAATAGAAAGTGCTTCTTTTCTGATGCTTCCAGGAAGAGGCCCAGAAAGGAGTCTCATTGGCTGGGCCTCAGCCACACCCATTCTTGGGCTGACCACTGTAGGAAAGCGTTGCTCTGATTGGTTGGTCTGGATCACCATGTGATGATGATCACACAATGGGAAGACATGGAAAAGGTGGCTGCCGAAAGAGATGCCTGAATGATGAAAAGGAGAGAAAAGAACCAAAAGAAGGAAAGGAGGAAAATATATTGGCTACTGCAAACTCTTAAAAAATTTCATAATTGACTCACTTATACCTGAGCTCTGTAATTCTTCATTCCAACTTAGTTTGTCAGGATTTTTTCTTTTCTATTCCTTCTCTTTTCTTCTACCTTCATCCCCACATATGTGTAATTTTGTCAAATGTTGTGTTCTGTCACTTGAAACTTTAGTAGTCACTATAAATCCTGCTTCTTTAAGCCTAGCGTGTCATTAGGAGCATAACAGCTATCCAGTGCAGCTCAGCTTCTCCCTACAGATTCTAAAAATACCCAGAGGCACTGAAAACAAACAGTGAAGCACTGAGGCACTGCCTGTGCAGACACCGACACGCTCGCCTCTTTAAATTGCCTTAGCACTGTCACTATAGAGAGAGCCAGCAACTCACATAGCCCTTTTATTTATTTACTTTGTTTTTATTTCTATACCTCTTTATGCAGAACAGATGGGGGTCTCCTGATGGAACAGAATTGATTGGAAGAAAGGGAAAGAGGAAAACAAACAGCAAAAGTGTTTGCACTGTCTTTTTGCAGCTCGCTATAGACCTGAACTAAGATGTATCAAGAGATCAGACCAATCCAGGGAGCAGCACAGATTAGCTGGGATTTAAAATAAAACTCTTTAACAAGAGATCACCTACAATAACTCTCACATTTGCATCCATGAAGAGGCCCAAGGATCACATTCGGAGAAGGTTAGTGCTCACAATGACCAGGGCCACAGCCCGGCTTATTTTTCAAAAGCAAAGCAAAAGCAAGGCCCTTTCCTTGGAATCCTTAGGTGGAGTTGAACCACCTAGAGCATCAGGATGTTCTTATTTCAAGGAGGTGTTTCATTTCATAGGACTGTGGAGCCGAGGGTATTGGTATTGCGTGCTGTGCATCTACAGTTTGGGAAGTTGCCTCGTATTAGCTGTCTTATCAAACCAGTGAGCTCTTGGGTTTTTCAAAACCAGTCTGAGGGATTAAATGATAAAATCAGGTGGATTATAAAAATATGGGAATCATAACAGGTATGTCCTTTTATAGATTGCCTGGAACAATTAGGTGTCTGCTTATGTAATGAACCTGACCCCGTATCAGCATGCAAGTAAAGTCTTTGCAGTTGGTGGTTAAATGGAATCTATTAGATATTGTTAGTGATAATCACGGAAAGGGGAATTTTAAAAGACCGTAGCTTCTAACCAACTCTGGGGATGTCTGGACGACATTTGTTTTAGCTGTTGGGATTTGCCACGTGAGTAACAAATTGCCCAGAAGTTGTTCTCAGAGCAAGCTTTCAGTTGGCCGGTTTATGGCAGGATCCTGGGATTTGAATTAAAAAGTTAAGCCTTAAGGGTAAGCATGAGTAAGTCCTTGGGACAGAATGTACTTAGCGTTGTTTCCATCCATATGTGAGTGGAGGAAGCATGTGTGCCCCCAGACATATGCTTTTCATTGAAAAGGGCAATCAAATGTCTTTCTCTCTTCCTAGACTGGTTCTCATGGAGAATCCTTGGCATGTTCTTAAGCCTGAAGTAAAGGCTTCTAAGCTCCCAAATTGCTAGGTGGTCTCTCCCAAGGAATATGTCCAAGGCAGGGGTGCCATGTTCTTTGTAGGTGGGAGTTTGCTTACCCAGGATTTCATGTCTGGCTTAAAAAATATCTGTGTTGCCTATTGAAATTGCATTGACTAAATGTGGCAAAAGATTTGGAATAGTTTTGTGAATCGGGGCAGCCTGAAAATTTTTTTAGTGATAACAGCAGCAGCAGCAACAACAACAAAAGCTAGCATTTACATAGACCTCCTATGTGCCAGGCGCTGCCCTCCGTGTCACAAATTTTCATGCATTTAATTCACAGACAGTGGAGTTTCAGACTTACCCCTCCATCTTCTCCTTCTCCTTCCGTGAGCTACATTTAGCCACATTGGCTTTGCGTCCTTTCCAAGCTGGCCAGGTATTACCAACTTTAACTGCATCCTTACAGACAGCTTTTCATAGAGCTTAACTGAAGAGAACCACAGGTTTTATATTCGTTTGGAGACACTCTTGCCTGTTGCACTCGTGTTGCTTTTGTGAGCAGTGAGTTTGTGGCACAAGACGTACCAATCCAACTGAGAGCTTCAGTTATGGGCAGACTTATTTTTCACCCTGTCCTTCTTATCTCCAATGCATTGAAAACGTTCTTAATCATATACTAGGTGATTCTTTGTTTTCATGAAAAAGGGCAGTGGATTTTTAGAGTTATTCCTAAAGACACAAATTGCTGATGTGAGTGAGGGTGAGCTCTTTTGGAGATAAAGATTTTAACAATCAGCCCAGGTCTGTGACAATTTTAAACTGCTTCAGACTGGTTAGTGTCAATGTTCTTTTTGACATTTCTTCTGTTTTTGGTGAACGATGTCTACTATGGAGCCACTAGCTAATATCGCTATCTTCCCAGGAGGCAGGGCCCTGGTGTCTTGTGTATCATCACCCAAACAACGTTTCAGAATTATCAGTCCCTAAAGTAATGCTTTGCAAAGGCATCAAGCCCCTTTGATTTGAGCCTGGGCTTTAGGATCTGGGGTTTCTGCCTTTTTCTAAATTTGCATATGGCTTCTCCTTTTCGGAATTTGGAGTTAGTAACTGTAGAAGCGCTTTTAGGATGGGAGGCAGTGGTGGTGCTGATTATGATTCCAAGTGTAAAACGAATCAGTGGGGCTTGAATTTAAGGGAGCCTGTCTGGTTCTGAATGGCTTTATTCTTCTGGCTGAAACTACTAAAGGAACCTCCAAGTTCCAGCACAATGCTGGTTCCATTTGCCATACGGAAGTATTTTTATTTAACAATGGCCAGTTAGTGAAATAGACTGTGAAGCTATGTTTCTTAAAGAAAAGCCCACAATGGAATAAAGAAAAAAAAATGCTTGCAGTTTTCTAGATAAGTTAGAACATGTCGTTATGTAAAATGAGAAAACAAAACAAAAACTATCCTTTTTGTTTAGGATCTAAATTATCTGGATTTGACAAATATGACAAGCAAAATCAACAGGATAATCAGCATGAATATGCCTATTCAGGCCTATCTTTGCAGGTTACTTCTTAGAGGTTGTTGGGAGGTTCTTTTCTTGGTACCTACTTGATGATTTTTTTTCATCTTGCGAGCCTTCCTTGAAAATAGAGTGAATGAACAGAGCACAGACCTCAGCCACCAGGCTCATGTGGGCTTAAGTTCTGACACAGCAACTTAGCTGTCTGGTGCTGGACAAGTTCCTTAGCCTTTCTGAGCCTCAGTTGTCTCATGAAAATAGAGTGGATCATCACCAGCCTTTGGTAATGATCAGATGGAATGGCAGATGTGGAGCATCTGTTATGCAGCACATGCTCCGTGACGTTCACCTGGCTGACCTGTAGCCCACTGTCTGCGTTGAGAACAAACCAGTGATGATTTGGCAGAAATAACCAGTTCCATATTGGTTGAAATAAGAAAGTGGAAAAGGAAAAAGATGCCTACAGTTTCTTGAGACCCATGTTTTCCATTCCATATCCCAACTTTACTGCTGACTTGCTTGGGAAGTTGCTGAACCCCTCTGACCTTCAATTTCCTGATTTGTGAGATGGGAATAATATTCTGGGGGTTTTGCACCTCTAACGTGAGTCCCCTCTCTTCTCCTTGTTTCTCTGAATTGATGTGAAGTGGGGGAAGCATGACGATGACACATTCAGCTTCTCTGGAAGGACTGACTGGGTTTGCTTCTCAGCCATAATTGAACTTCATGTGCTTCAGTGTCCTCCTATCTAAAAGAGGCTGATCATAGTAATAATAAGTATCGTTAAATGTAATGAGGTTTTATTCTCTGCAGGGCACTACTTTAAATGTCACCTCTATGATTTTATTTCATCTTTATCACTACTGTATGACATAACTACTAACATGATCCCACTTCACAGATAAGGAAGATGAGAAACAGAGTTTAAGTAACATGCTGAAGATCACACAGCTAAGACATGGGGAGTCAGGATTCAAACTCAACCTGCCTTTGGAGCCTACAGTCTTAGGCACTACATGTGAGAGTTAAATAAGGTAATCTGCATGGAGTACTTAGCAAAGTGCCTGGCTCAGAGTTAATGCTTTGAACTTGAGCTATATTAATCCCATGATCTGATTTCTGTTTCCTCTGCCTCCTGGTTTATATGACTCTGGGATGCTGTCTCTAGTGTGTGTTAATCATTGACCCAGTGCTCTGTATTATGGCAATGGCTCTTTGCCCAGTTCTCAGACAAGTATACCCCTTGCCCATGCTGTGTTAGCCCTACCACTCCTGCCCAACAGATGGGACACCCATAGCCCCTCACCTTGTTGTAGCACAGTCTGCAGCTCTCTCCCTGTTTCACATCTATTCATTTTCTGGAGTCTTCCCTGTGTTCCCATTTAGTTTCACCTTGTACCTCAACCTTTGGTTCCACTTCTCTCACCCTTGTTTCCACCTTCTGCTCTCACCCACAACCTGGGCTCACCCCTTCCCTCTACCAGCTGCTCCCCAGCCCTTTGCTTGGCTCCTGGGGCCTGTTGTGGGGCACAGTCTAGGGGCAGATGATCGTGACTGGCATCCCTACTGGATTTGTCCCACTCAGGAGGGGACCTAACCCAGTTATGGAAACAGCAGCACTTGGTTGTGGGCCTTGAGGTCTGAAAGAAGGTGTTGAAAGGAGAAGGGAGCTAAAAGGACAGCTGCTTCTGCAGAAGGGGCAGTGAGTGGGGTGGCCACCATCTCACACGCCCTTGCCTCATCTTGTGACTGGGGGACCCTCCTGCTCCTCCAGGCTCTATCAGGTCACCATCTCTGAGAGGAGGTGTCCCAGTGCCCCACACGTAGCTCAGGTGGGTCTCAGTGCTTTTGAAATGTGGATCCCTGAGTTGTACCCAGGCCTGAATCTCTGACTGTGCTGTGTGCAGTGGGCAGAAGCCAGGTGCCCCAGCCAGGCTGTCTGGGTTTGCATCCCAAACTACCATGTGCTTAATGAGTCAGGCAAGTTACCCAAATCCTCTGTGCCTCAGTTTCCCCATCTGTAAAATGAAGTTTCTTAAATATTAACCTCACAAACTTATTTTAAGGATTAAGTGAATTAATTCAAATGAAGGGCTTAGAATGGGCCTGGTGAAAAATAGTTATTGATTATGAGTTATTAATTATAATTATGAGTTATTGATTATAATTATTGATTGTAGATTATTACTGTGAGTTGATTATAAATTATTATTGATTATATTTATTGATTATAATTATAATCTACTATAATTGCTTTGATTATAATTATTGCTATGATAATAATAAGTTATTGATTATAATTCTTACTATAGTTGAGAATTTCTTGAGGCCACCTACAGCATCATACTCATATTTGTGGCTGGTCCTATGTTAGTTTCTTCTGGGTTATTGAGAATAAGTTTGCAATAAGCACCTGTGAAACTGAGAATAAATATCTCAAATAAATTATATGGAGTGTGTACTTGGGAGATACTGAAAGAAGCAGAAAAGTTAATGATCTAGCTCTAGGAGTTGTCATGTGGCTGAATGCCCAGTCCCCAGAGCCACCAACGCAGGAGAGAGGGGACCAGTACACATGGTGACACCACAAGAGAGCAGAGCAGAATGAAGCCATCAGCTGGGTGGCATGAGTTGTTGATGAAGGCCTGTAAGTGAGCCGGGTCTAGGTCCAGCTGAAAAATGACTGAAGGATGCATCTGCCCCTAAGAGACAAGAGATGCCAAGATGCAGCCTTGTAGTTTCTCTTTATCAGGGATACTTCATTCCCTTGCCCTCTCCATCCCTTCTCTGCTTTCCCTCCAAGTCACTTCTTTGTTCACTCCCTTCCATCCTACACTGCACTCCCTTTTGGTAGCTGCAGACGGTGGTAAAGGCACCGTGGCTGATGGGGGAGCCAGATCCTGGGCCAGACCCCAAGGCTTCTTCGTGCACTGTCCAGGAGTATTAGTGGCTTCAGAACTCTCAGGTCACTATCACTTTGTTTTGCATTTGCTTTTTCAAATTAAAAAAAAATTCGACCTGTAGTCTGGTTGAGTGAGCTTCAAGAGGAGGTAGAATAGTGCTTCTTACTGAAACTCTCATGTGTTTAAGACTCACCTGGGATTCTGTTAGAAATGTGGTTTCTCATTCTGCAGGTCTGGGTGGGGCCCAGGGTTCTGCATTTGTATCTGGCTCCTGGGTGAAGTGGATGGGTGCTTGAGTGCACTCTTAAGTAGCAAGAAGTCAGCCTGTTAATTCAGCTAATTGGACTTCTAACTATTCAACGAAGAAGCGAAACTATGAAAGTCTCTCAAGCATCATTGCAGATGTTACCTACTCCTAAAAACATTAAATGAGGTCACAGAGTCTCCCTTTGCAAACATTTGAAGGCAGCATGGGTGTGTTCCCACCCCTGGTGGTACTAAGGGAAACGAAGTCACAGGTTCAGGTGTCAATTCTCAGGGGACCCATCAGCTTCACTTGGCTGCTGTGTTGTGGACTGCCCAGTAGCCACTGGTCACTAAAGTCATGTAGTTGAAAGATGGTGGCAGGGGGATGGACAGTGAGAACAATCAGTAAAACCTGAGAGAGGAGGTTCTGAGGGCTCCGCTGGACCATGCTAGATACTTGCCTGTGTCACTAGGGAGGGAGGTAATGTGGATTGGAGCTGAGTTGGTGCTGTATCAAAGTCATGAGGAGAGCTCATAAACAAGAGGCAAATGAAACAATGGGAAGCAAGGAAATGGGGCTCATGTTGGGAGTTTCGGTGGTGGGGGCGACAAGGTGGGTTGCTTTAGGATGAGTTAGGCAAAGGGTTCTCACTGAGGGGTAGCCACGAGACCTACAGGTGCTGAACCAAAGTGAACACAGATGAGTCAACTCTGCCCATTATCTCTGCAAGAAAACAGCTCAAAACTCACCCTGTGAATGAGAGAGGAAGATGCTACCCTTTGGGACTCTCTGTACCCTGGCAGAAATTGAATGATTTATCCAAATAAGAAGGGCAAGTTTTCATATATTTCATGTATTCTTACATATATCCTAGCCATGTTTTTTCTCTCTGGGCCACTCGGGATGTGTAGTTCATGCTTTTCTTGGCTTGGGAGGTCATAGAAATTCTACCTGGCTGCTGGGATGCTGGGGAGGGATACTCAGCACTGGGGATTTCACTTCCTGCCCATCCAGTTCTTCTTCCAGCCACTGCCTCCGGTGAGACAGCCTCTCACATAAAATGGAAAGTGTTCTCACCTCTTCCTGCACCTGCCCTCATTCCCCAACTGAGCCCTCCTCTTCACTCTTAGCTCTGGGCAGGAGCTGCTCTCTACCTCCCATGAAACCAGAGTACACCTTCTAACACTCACTCTGTTCTTTGGGCTTCTCTTCCAACCCATATACATCCTCTGTCAGGCTGCTGAGACCTCAGTCTTCTTTTCTCTTGGCTAGTGAGGCACAGTTACCCAAAATCACCACTGTCCTTGTTCACTTGAGAGCTGAAGTGACATAGGTTGTTATTTCAGAAGAGAGAATTTGACCCCTTCCTTGAGGAGGCTTAGCCCGGCACTGATGATGTGCCACCACTAGAGGTACCTAGGAAGAGGTAGAGGAATATTCTGTGGTCACTGCTGCCTCATCACTTTCCCTAAAGAGAGTGAGCTCTGGAATCCCATAAACCTAGCCTCAATTCTTAGAGGATCACATACTTGACCTTCAGCAAGGCCAAGCCTCAGTTTCCTCATCTGAAAAATGATGCAAGTAACACTGTATTTCCACATCAAGGTGTTGTGCAGGTTAAACTGGATGCTCTGTATAAAGCCCTTGCCTGGCTGATGGTTTAAGTGTATCCTAAGTATTAATGATTATTGTTACTGACACCTATGCTACAGCCTATTGGAGGGTTGCGTATATTTTTCCCTCCACGCTCCTGCCCACGCTGTTCTGCCTGAAGTATCCTCTCTCTTCATCCCACCCAATTTTGCAAGTCTGCTTTACCTTATCCCAAGTTCTTGATTTTGACAACCAGATACTTTATTCCTATCTGGGCTATTTCTTACTTGACTGGCTAGGGATCCTTATATTATGATTTTTGTTAGCATTAGTTATGTATTCGAGTTACTGCCATGCTGTCCTGCCCCAGCTCCTGCCTGAATACACACACCTTGTCATTGACAATGATAATCAGTTCTTACAGGGCAAGGTCAGCTTTCTGTCACCCACAAGGCAGAGCATAGGAGGCAGTCCATAAAAATTCAGAATAAATGTATCGAATCTTGAAGTTGAAATGCCAAGTTCTTTTTAGGCATGTATATGTGGCTGCATGATGCTCTGGTAGGTCTAAAGATCTCATGTTTGGGATAATGCTTTGGTAAGCATCAACAAAATGTCAGATTATGTAGCTTCTTTATCCCCAAGTCCCCATGGCTTTTTATTTCCAGCCTCCAACATGAGTTTTCATTCATTCTGTACACATTATGTTTTGCTTCAGTTTTGGGGTGGGAGAGAGCCTCAAGGCATCTGGTAGGGAGCCTGGAGCTTGGTGAGCTGATTCCAGCCTGAAGGCGGAAACCTACAATACAATCAGACCTCATGAGTGATGCTAAAATATAACTTATAATTTTATACCGAAAGGGTGGTGTTCAATCTCTCACCTCCCATCACCTCGAGTTCCATGACAAAAGGCCCTCTTTATTACTTTGGTTTCTAGAGCCCCCAGTCTCTGGAAAGGCAGTGGGAGGAAAAAGTTCATCCTGGGATGTGCTATTTTTGCTGCTCACACACTATCCACCCCAGAGCAGGACTGGATGTTTTAAGACCAGGGAGAAGCCTCTGGAAGGGAAAGCAGGCAGCGTATGTAGTACATGCTCTTCCAGACTTGTGCTTTTCTATAATTTTAAAGTCTTCTCTCTAGGCGATGATCTGAAGTGGAGCTTAATTAAAATCAGGCGAGAAGTGTAGAAATGGAACATTAAAAATAGAAAGGTACAGGAATCGCACTGTCCATCCCCACCCGCATCATAATGTCAGTGGCAGGGCTCTGCACTTCATCATACCTCTTCAAGTGGCGTTAGACAAGACCTCTGTCCTCATCTGCTTTCTTACACAAAATGGTATATTCCAGGGCAAGCTGGCATGCTTTAGGGGCCAAAGACATGTCAGGGCCATCACGGCGGGGCCTGAATCTACCCTGGCTGATAGCTTATGTCTATGCACCATTGTCCTCTATATTTCAATGTGATACAATTAAGGAAGCCTGTAAAACTAGAAAAAATAAAGCAGGACAAGAATAAACATCCCTGACTTAAAATATAGGTGACAACCCTTGCTGCTCCTTAGATTAGTTGTTTAGAAGAGTGGGAAAAGCAAGGCTATGTGAGCTTGACAGATTACTCAGTTGGACTTTCCTTTATGTGTAGAATGGATATTAAAATACCTCCCATATAGATTTGATGATAATCAATAATAATGACAGCCATAATTGATTGAGCATGACTGCAGGCCACTCATTGTTTGGAAGTTTTTAGGAGATAGGACTGTGATTATCCCCATTTTGCAGACGAGGAAAGAGAAGCTCAGAGAGGTTTAGTGACTTTCCCAAAATCACACAGGTAGGAAGTGGTAGAGGAGGACTCACACCTGCAGCTGACAAGCTGTGAATTCTGTGTTGTCAGTAGCTCAACCATACCCGAGTAAAGATCCCTGGAAATCATACAGCTTTACTGAGAGTGTGAAATGGATGTTCTGATTAACTGAAAGATGATTTTAGGGGCACATGAGGTAATTGGGGGTGCACTGATGAGGGATTCAGTCATTTCCTATCGTGGGGTGAGAAAATTATTCCTTTTACAATTCTCTTTCCATCTTTCTGAGGATGCCAAACCTTGGTTAGGTGGTGGTGTACCTTCAACACTGTCCTAACACTTTTTAACCTCCATTTTTAACAAAGACAGAGCAGATAGCAGAGGCTTAGCAGACAACAGTATGTAGATAGAATTCAATAAAAAATGATTTCATGTCATGTTCATTTTCACTTCCACCTTCTATTAATGCCAAGTGATACTGGATTTTTACTGACAGTATGGATGTAAAATTTCATCTTAGAATGTACTTATTGGAGTACAAAGAATCAGTCAGTGTTAAACAGAAATAATACTAGAGGTGGTGTTCAGATAGGGCAAAAATAACAGAAGCTGAACATGAATGACTCAAGCATGAGAAATGCTGTCATAGCCTGTGAGCAGTTTTCAGCTGATGGTAGCACATGGATCATAATAAACGTCAAGGACAGAGTGAAGGAAAAATGTAACTCTCTCTTCTGATCTCTTAATGGGAGAAAAGAAATGAGCTGTTTATGAACTAGATGAAACAGTCTTTCCTCTGAAATTTTGGGTATGAATTTAGCTTCTTGTGAAGGCTAATGGATAAAGCAGGGGTTGGGGAAAATGGCGTTCGCTTTGGTCTTCATTGAACCATAGAAGCTGAGTGCTGGAGACAGAACTTAGGCTCAGGGTCATATCCTGTGTTAAACACATGAGAACCCAGATGCAGAAGGCATTTCCCCAAGGTCACCCTGGGGAGCAACTGCAGTGTGAATAATGATTTCATCCGTTTCTGTGTCAGGTTCCTCATCTTGAGTCTCTTTTTCCCACAACAGCCACCAGGCATGCACTGGCCCATGGTAAAACCAAGACAGCTCAGGGTCAAATCTACCAGTCTGTAGGTGCTCACCAATGCTCCTGCACTGCACAAAGCACCATGCATTGCAAGGAAATTCCACAAAGAGAAGGAGGTAAATAACTGTCTCCAAATCAAGAAGCTGACAGGGTTATGTTATGTGATTTTTACCCTTAGATGAGTATCATTTAGGAGGTAAGTAGCAAGTCTGCTATAATAGAGTCAGGAAGGTCTCCCTAGGAGTGAGAAGCCCTGTATTAGTCAGCTTCCACCAAGTCATGCTTCAGTAACAACCACTCCCATGTTTTAGTGACTTCCAACAGCAAAACCTTGTTTTTTGTGTCTGCTACACATTGGTGGCAGGCCAACTGCATGTGTTTATCACATCTCCTTCATCTAGGACCCAGGCTGATAAAATAGCCAGGGCCATGCTGCTCTTATAGCAGAGGGGAAAAGAGCAATAGCAGAACCATGGGGAAGTTCCTAATGGTTCTGCTTGGAAGTGGCATGTGTTACTTCTGTTCTGTGTCGGTTTGGGTTCCTAGGAGCAGCTTTTAGGACACGAATTCAAACCTGTACAGATTAGTAGGGAGATACAGGAAACACCAGTTGGGGAGAGGGGAAATGAGACAAGGTAGGCAGTCAGGAGAGCATGCGTTATCAAGCTAGCTACTACTGTGGGCAACTGCAGTTCAATCCCATGGAGAAATTCTGGAAAACAGGGCAAATCATGTGCCTTAGAATTACCCTCTTGAGGAACAAGGGAGCTGGTATATTTACACAACCAAACCTTCCAGACATGGGTTGAGGGCTACTCCTCAGGAGTTTTAATTTCCCAGCACTTCCAGCCTGTGTGCACACTCATGGGGTAGCCTTCTAGCTTCCGAGAAAGATTTCAAAGAGGTAGATGCTAGCAGTTGAAAGTTGGCTGGAGTGCATTAGAGGGACAGGGAGGAGGGACGTGGGTGGGGCACTGAGAGGATCTGGGACATGCTCACATTTCTTTGTCCAAAGGAATTCACGTGGCAAAGCACGTCTTGAGGGATGGAGAAGTATAATCCTCCCACAGAGGTGCAACAAATATTTGAGAGCCAAAACACAATTGGCAACTGGTCCTGAGTGCTGATTCGTAAGTGCAGTAAACTCTAGTTGATGCAGTAAATGCAATAGATGCTTAACTGAGAGCTGCCATCTAGACCAGGGTGTTTTGACCTCGGCGCTGTTGACATTTGGGGCTGCCTAATTCTTTGCTGTGGAGGACTATTCTATGCGTTATAGGATGTTTAGCAGAATTCCTGGCCTCTACCCACTTGGTGCCCGTAGCCTCCCTCCCCTCACCCCATAGATCCAGCAACTAAACATGTCTCCAGGTATTGCCAGGTGTCCCTGGGGGGCAAAATCACTCATGTAGAAAGCCACTGATGTAGACCATGTATGCACTGCTAATTCCCAAAGAACTGAAACAAATTGTGGATGCCAGGATGCAGGTGCACACAGCCTGATGGGAGAGACAGACAAACAGGCATATAAACTGTAATGACCAGCCCACCCTGGGTAACAATTGAAATAGGTAAAGAAAACAGAAATCGTTCAGGAGTGGTAAACATCACTTTTGTTGCAGGTTGGGGATGATCAGGGAAGGCTTTGCAGAGGTAGAGACAGCAGAGCAACGTTTTAAAGGATGAAGAGGAGTTTTTCAGATGAGTGATCCCACATGTAGAAGTTAATTATTTCTGCTTGGAAATGGCATGTGTTACTTTGGTTCTGTGTTGGTTTGGGGTTCCTAGGAGCAGATTTTAGGACAAGGATTCAAACTCACACCGTTTGTAATCTTTGCTGACTGTGGAGACTTGGGAATGCTATACTGAAACTGATGTTGGAAATGCTGACCTCAGAGCCAGGCTGATGGCAGGGCTATAGTTAGACCAGCTTTACCATGTCATTGGTCCTGTATAAGGAGCAATGTCATGGGCTTTGGAGGCACTTAGGGGAGTTACCCAAATGGCATGGATACAACCCAGCCTCAGAAGGATCAGAAACGTCTTTGCTCTTTTATTTTAGTCAAGGGAGAAAGCTAGCTTTTTCCTCAGCCTCCTCAGTGTCATTTCCTGACCCTTCCACTTTGATGTTTATCCCGTATGTTTTGCAAACAAAACTAGATGTGATTTTGTCACCGAACATCTCTCTGCCTCCGTTTCTTGACCTGTTAAACAGAGATTATAAGGTTTTCTCTCTTGCCAGCTTCACAGTCTTCCTCTAAACTGACATGAGGTTATACATCATTGGCTGTACATTCAGATGGACCTGCCCTGCTCTGCCATCCACCAGGTGTGGACTTCTTTTTCTCCATTTTCTTATCTGTAAAATAGGCTTAATATACCCACCTCACAGGTTGTCTTGAGGACTTAATTGTGTGATGTCTGTAAGCTCTCAGCCCTGCACCTGGCACACGCAGTAAGAGAATAAATGACAGTTGTTACCATAAATATTAAGAAATAGGTTGGGTGTGCATAATGGTAGCTAACTTGGATTGAGTGCATGTGATGTTCCAGGCACCATCATGGGGGTATGTATGTATTAATCTATGACTACAATCAGTATTCTGATTATCTCCATTTTACATATGAGAAACTAAGGCTCAGGGAAATCAGATCACTTACCGAATGTGTGCAGTTAGTGAGTGGTATTCAAACTTCAGCAGACTGTTAAGCAAGTAATTGCTTTGCTGGATTGTTTAGTGCTTAGCGTTTTACCATAGCCCTTTGAAAAGAAAATCAAGTCTTTAGGTAGAGAGCTACATTCACCAAATGATTAGAGCCAGTGTAGCTACTACTGGGTAAATGAACTTTTCTTACTGTTGACTGAGGCTCCTTAGTACACTTACAGAATATTAAGAAGAAGGTAGGTGAGCAGAGATGTATTTTAATCACAGTGTCTGAGCTGGCTTCTCAGTGCAAGTATAGTTGGGTAGATGATGAATCACTCCAAACTGACCCTTTCCAGAAATGAGGGCAGCACAAAGGAAAACTTTCCATTGCTTTACTCTCCCCACAGCCCCCACCCTCAGCTATTGAAATAAAATGCCAAGAGGCTGCTTGCCAGACTCCTGGACACCACCCCCAGAACAGTGGGGAGTGTCTTCTCTCCCTTTGTGGCAGGGACACATATGGTGTTCTTAGTGTCAGAGGGAGCAGACTCTGTTCTAAGAGCTGCTTTTCCATCCAGCCTCTGCGCATGGGATGGCAGCAATGGAAAACAGTGCAGGGTCCCCGAGTCTGAGGGTCATCCTCCTTCTTCCTGTGCTTCTGCCACCTGCTACACCCTCATCTTCAGTGAAACAGGAAACATCACTCAGTGCAGGCATAGACCTAGCCTGCTTTGTGCATCTCCATGTCCTGGTCCTTTGTAGATATTTGAATGAGAACGAATCAGTGAAGGAAAGGTATGACACCCCTCCTGTTCAAAGCACCTATTGAGTACCAAATGCTATGCCCAGATATCATTTTCTTCCTTCTTTGTTTGGCTCAGATCCTGGCTCCAGACCTTGTCAGCCACGTGTCCTGGAGCAAGTTATTTTCTCTCTCTTTGCCTCATTAGCAAGGTGGAGATAATTCTGCATAGAGAGTTGCTGGAAGAACTCAGTATAAAGCATTTGGCTGACAGAAAGTGCTCTAAGTGCTGGTTCCTCTGTTTGTCATTTTGAGATCAAGCCAGATGTGTTAGAGATGTCCCTCGGGGAACTTGCATCCTAGAATTCCATAGCCTGGAGGGATCTGAAGGGATTCTCTGATCCTGTATCCCAAAGGAAATTTGACACCCTCCAATGAGCGCCCTGTTTTGTTAATTACAAAACCTTTGGCAACCCAGAAAAAGAGACATCTGTAGCAACTTTAGCTGGGTCCCAGGCTTCAGGCAACAGCCTGCTGTCTGCCTCCCACTCAGACATCCATGGTCTGGAGCAACCCCAAAACTGTTGTCTGGGGTAGAATGTTAATGCTGCTCAGGCTGGGCCTGACTAACGGTTAACTGGTTGTTTTCTCTGCAATCAGTTCTCTACAACACCCAAAAGATGGTTTTGCTTTCTGAGCCTCACCTGCAGCCACCCCTGGCTTCTCCACTTCCTATCCTTTAGGGCATTCATGCTGCACACCTTCCCCTCTCTAGAGAGGCAGTAAGCCCCTCCAGTGAGAGGCAGGGTATGCAATAGTAACCTGCATAGGCTCAGGCCTCCGACTTTGAGGGTCTGCTGCTGACCTGCTTTGTGAACTGGAATGAGTCGCTCAGCCTCTCTGTGCTTCTCTGTGTCCCCGATGGGAATAATAGTAGTGCTGCCTCATCAGGTTTTTGAAAGATTCAAACAAGCCAAATGTGAAGCACTTAGAATGTGGCTGGCACATAGCTAGGTCTTCAGTGAAGGTTAGCTAGTATCATTGTCCTAAAGTGACAGAGGTCACCAAAAGGGGGAATAGATGTTGGAACTAGAACTTGGGTGTAGTCAGGCTGCTAAAACATGAGACTGAAAAATCCAGTTTGCTGTGGATTTGCCATGGATTCACCATGGGTTCCCATGGTGACTCTCAAAAGCAAAGCTGCTCAAAGGCCATTAAAGGCTCATAAAGTCAATGGCTGTTTTGCCCAATAAATTTTCGTGGAATGAATAAATACATAGTAAGGACAATCATAATAGTTACCTTGTGTTGCATCCCACATTCCAGGCACTTTTACATATATTGATGGAATTAATTTTCACCACAGTCCTGTGAATAGGTATTATTATCATCTGTTGTATGAATATAGTATTTGAGGTTCACAGGTGTTAGATAATCTGTCCAAGGTCACACAGCTCATGAGTGTTGAAGGTAGGATGGGAATCTCAGGTGGAGCTCCAAAAGATGTCCGCTGCAGGCCATGGGACTGTTTATTTTGACATATTTACCTGTGGCTGCTGTTAGGAACCAACTGAAGTACAGTCCTGTCTCAGATGTCATATCTCCTGTGAAAATTTCAGATTGGGATTGAAATGGCCCAGAGAGGGGCCAGAGACAGCTTTGAAAGAGCCACAGATATGGTAAGGAGTGTGTCTAGGTGATCCGGATACCTGTGGGGATTGTGCAGAGTCAAGCTCTGCATCAGGTGACCTGCAAAACATCTTGGGCATCTGCTGTCTGGAGTAGATGATGGTTTGAATAGTCCCCTGGCCCGATCCCCACCATCACCTATCCCAGTTGAGAACTGAAGCTCCATTCTCTGTGCTAACCCCTGGTCACATTAACAATTCTATATTGCAGCCTGCATCCTACCAATCTGCTGACAAAAGTCTTTAATTATTTATTTATTTTTTGAGATACGGTCTCACTGTGTCTGTCACCCAGGCTAGAATGCAGTGGTGTGACCATGGCTCACTGCAGCCTCGACCTCCCAGGCTCAAGTGATCCTCCACTTCAGCTTTTAGAGTAGCTGAGACTACAGGCATGTGCCACCATGCCCAGCTAATTTTTCTATTTTTATAGAAGACTAGGTTTTGCCATGTTGTCCAGGGTGGTTTTGAACTCCTAGGCTCAAGGAGTCCTCCTGCCTCAGCCTCCCAAAGTGCTGAGATTACAGGTGTGGGCCACTGTACCCACTCGATAAAAGCCTTCATTCTTTTCTACCACAAGACTAAATCCAACTCTGTAGCCTAGGCTCAGGGTCCTCTATATTCTCACTCATTTGTCCCCTCTTTTTAACTTAAAGGATTGCCACAGTATGGGAGATTTTGATGCCTGACAAGGGATGGGGGAAGCGGAAAAGAGGAACGAATAATAAAGTCCTGCTCCAGAAGTGGGGGGAGGCCAGCCTGAACATAGAGGGCCTTGTATACTATGTGAGGGAGCTTGATCTTTATACAGAAGACCATTGCTTCAGAGTATGTTCCTCAGATCAGTAAATCCATACATCTATATAGTTCTTACATAAGAAAAATAAAATAAAAAGTAAACATGTTCTAGGTAACTTTGGATATGGCTTGGTTAAACCAAGTTGAATGTTTCTTCACTGCAGAACTTCTCAAAGCCTTTAATAAACTAATGTATATTCTTAGCCTCCAAAAGAGGGGAGCTCTGTCCAATCTGATTTGACCCCCTTCACCTTAAAATGCAGGAGCAGGCCAGGCACAATGGCTCATGCCTATAATCTCAGCACTTTGCAAGGGTGAGGTGGGTGAATCATTTGATGTCAGGAGTTCAAGACCAGCCTGGCCAACATGGTGAAACCTCATCTCTACTAAAAATACAAAGATTAGTTGGGCATGGTGGTGGGAACCTGTAGTCCCAGCTACTCAAGAGGCTGAGTCAGGAGAATCACTTGAGCCTGGGAGGTGGAGTTTGCAGTGAACCGAGATTGCACCACTGCACTCCAGCATGGGTGACAGAGTGAGACTCCTTCTCAAAATAAATAAATAAATAAATAAATAAATAAATAAATAAATAAATAAATAAAATGCAGGAGCATTTGGGAGGATTAGTGTTCTGAAAGGCACATCTGAGAAATGGTGCCATGAATTATGGAAGCCATGGAAGGTGGCATGGAGACTAGCATCCAAACCTACCTCAAAACAACAGGTTGACCTTTCATTTTACATTTAACTAGAAAACAAAGAGAGTTCCTTCCACAAAATCAAGGGATAACTTAAGCTATAGAACATTTAGAATTTAAGCATCAAGAAAAGATCAGAAGCAGGGATGTCTCTGGGCCTTAAAAGGAGCTAGTTTCTTCTACATTGGGATTTAGAAGTTAAAGACTGATTACTTTACTGGGTCAGGGTTAAATGTCAAAGAGCAAGTGTTCCAGGGAGAAATGGTTAATGGTTACTGGGGTTGGAAGGATGGTGTTCAAGAAGTGAAGGTAGGTACCCAGGGAGGATCATCTGGTGTCAGAGCTACCAACAGGCTCCGGGGCTTACCTGTGGGCTGCTGGGATAACCGAGTAGAAATTCACAAAACATGGGAAGGAAACAGTCACAGTTCTTGCCTAAGAAGAGAAAAGGTAATCAAAGGCCAAAGATGACACTGATGATGTCTTTAACTCCTATAATTACACAACATCCAAACAAACAGTGACCCTAGGCTCTCGAACTGAATGACAGCAGTCAATAGGACAGTTTGTGACATCTTTGACATCAAAACACTGGGTAGGTAAACTTTAAAGCACCTGACAGCTTTTCCTCTGCGGTATGGCCGGACTGTGATGAAAGACCGAGCTCACTCCAGCACTACATGGCCAGCACGTTCCTGGAGCTGAGAGAATGGTCAGGTCAGAAATCTCGGGTGGGATAAGGGTGGGTTGTGAGGGGTGATGAGAAGGGAGGAATCAGTTTGCGTTCCTGGAGAAGGAGGAGAAATGAAAAGGCAGAAAAATAGGTTATTATAAGACACTTATGAGAGGCTATTTTGGTATTTGGCAAAGACACTTGCTTTTCCTAGGAGCTGAAATAATGTGAGTTCCCTCCTATGAATCAGATCTTCCTTAGAAACATTGAGGCTCAGAGAAAGGAGTAAGAGTTGGGAAATAGAATCTGATTTTCAGGAAAAACAATTGGTTTCTGAAACGTCTTAGGATGCTGAATAAAATCCACAGGTCCCTGCATGCTGGTGCCTAGCAGTGAGCCAAGCACTTGGTAGGTTGAGTGAGTTAATGAATTAGTGGAAGAATCAGTGAAATTTCTATTTTCCATATTGAATGATTTCCCTTTAAATGATTGCTTAAATAACATATTGATAATGTGACGCTGATGATGATTTTACTCTGATGATCACACAACATCCGAACAAACAGTGACCTTGGGCTCTCAAGCCAAATGACAGTTGTCATTGGGACAGTTTTTGATGTCTTTGAGATCAAAACACTGGCTAGGAAAACTTTAAAGTGGTTAAGAGCTTTTTCTCTGCAGTATAGCAGGTGAGTGGTAACTTGGAAAAGCTGTATTTTTTTTTAAATCAAAATCATCAGCTATCACTGTGAAGAAACTGACACAAACAAAAATTCATGAATCCCAGCTCTGCCATTTCCCTGCTGTGTAATACCTGTATTTCCACTTGTAAGTACAAGTGGCTTTAATTAAGATTTTATTGTCACCCACTTTACCCTGCTGTCAAAGCTCTTGGGTCCAAAGATCTACAGCAAAAGTGTCAGTGATGTTGCACTGCTGCCTGTATTTAGTGGGAAAATTAGCAGGCCTGGCTTTTGTGGTGAAAAACGTATTTTTTAATAGTACTAAATGCATGGTATTTGGTTCCACGTTATACTCTGGGTCCTTGTTAAGTATTTCTCTTTCCTCTTGCAACACAGAGTGTGGGTGTTACAATGACCAGTGCCTCCTGCTTGCTATTTATTTATTCCTTCAAATTACTCTTTCTTTTCTTCCATTATTGGAAAAAAATGGCTAGAACTTATTTATTCCCTCAACACATTATTCAGTGTTCACTAGGTTCTGGGTGCAGCTTTAGGGTTTACCAGAAGTGGGACAATATTCAGTACTCTATTCTTTTACATGTTAGTTTCTCTTTTCAGAAGTCCAAGATGATGATAAAAAAAAAAAATAAAGAAGTCAAATGAAACAGAAACTGCAAATAGCAGTAACTCAGGAAACCAGAAAACATTGAGAAAGTCTGGAAAAATTGGATTTGAGCAAGGGCTTTCTGTATTTACTTGGCAATGTGGATGATACAAAGTTGTGAAGAATCTGATAATTTTCCTTACTGTCATAATATAAATTACTTATTCTGTTCACATTTTGGCCTATTTCTCCTTACTGTTTAAAATGAATTCCTTGAAGTTCATTTGTTTGTAGTTTCACCTTTTAAAAAGGTGATTTATATTATGACCACAAAAGTTCTACATGCTCATTGCAAAGAAGTATTAAAACATATAAATGGATACATAAGGGAAAAACTCACCTGCAATTTCTTCAACTAGAGATAATCAGTGTTGAAATGTTGTGTCCCCTTCTAGTCATAACACACATCAGTACGTATTTGAGATCATGTTACGTACTTTATATCTGTTTTCTAGGTTGCCCCCCTGTCTTTTTTTTTTTTTTTTTTTTTTTTGAGATGGAATTGCACTCTGTCGCCAGACTGGAGTGCAGTGGTGTGATCTCAGCGATTCTCCTGCCTCAGCCTCCCGAGTAGCTGAGGCTGCAGGCACATGCCATCTCGCCCAGCTAATTTTTGTATTTTTAGTAGAGATGGGGTTTGGTCAGGCTGGTCTCAATCTCTTGACCTAGTGATCTGCCTGCCTCAGCCTCCCAAAGCTCTGGGTTTACAGGCATGAGCCACCGTGCCCAGCCTGCCCCACTTTTTTTTTTTTTTAAGAAAAGGAACTTAAATCGTTTTAATATACTATAAAATTCTTATTCTAAATTTTTTTCTAGCCCTGGTTGTTGTCCTAATGGTCACTCTTCTATTGTGTGGACAATATATAGGATCTGACTATGCCCCGCTTTATGTACATGCAGTAGATTGCCATTTGAGAATATGGGTAAGGAATTCGATCTTTTAATGGCTCTGTTATACTTCACTATTGCTGTGGTGTCATTTGCTTAACTATTTTGCAGGAATCTAACTTGGATGTTTCCAGTTTTCTTATTTTATAAATAGTGCTGCAAATGACCATCTTTGTATTGCATTTATTTTACTTAGAGATTGTTCCATGCACCATATTCCCAAAATGAAGCCACCAGGTTCATGAACATGAACAGATTTATAATGCGTAATACCCATTTTGAGAAAGATGAAGCCTGATTAATACTGCTATCCATGATGTCTGAATGTACTTGTTTGCAAAAAGCCCACTCCTGGCTGATTTAAGTTATTGCTTTAGATTTTCTGCCTTTAATAGAGATCTAGAATTAATGGATTTGAATTTGCTTTTAAAAAATTCTTACCTTTTTGTAGTAAGAGATACAATGCTTGCAATAAAAATGTATAAATCAAATGAGTAAAAAGTTAATTATTCCCTGAAATAACAATACTTAAATAATGTGTTATCAGAAAATTCGTTTTACATTTTTATGTAATAAAATTCACATAGTGACTTTATATTTAAAAGAATAAGGATTGCTTTTATTCTCGTTTTCCCTCATTTTTCTTAATACTCTCTCTAACTTGTCAGAGATTTTATATCTGTCAGTGCCATTCACTTACTTAGTCTAAATGTTTCAGGATAAGCCTAAATGACAAGAGCAAAAGAATATTCCAGACCCTCAGAAATAATTTTAAGTATCTGAGAAGGATCCTTGAATTTTGCTGCCCCAGAGAAAAGATACGTTATATTTTTGACTGAAAGTAGCTGTCTTGGAATGTACCCCATTTTTGCCCACATTGTAACCAAGGGCCTGCTGCTCAGGGTTCCAGAGGAGAGCTGGGAGTTGCCTAGAGTCTTAGCCACCTTAGCAAGTGCACTGCCATAATGCATGGCCAGAGATGCCAGGAACATTAGTAGATTTTCGACTAAGACTTTCTACCATCTGGGGACACCAATTAGATCAAGGATTTTATTCCCAGAAATTTTATAGAACAAACCAGCACCTGCCCATAACATCACTGTTCAAAATCAAATAGTGATATTGTATGGGTTGATTATAAGTTTGTGAGGATGAATTTGTTAAAAAAACACCATGGGTTCCCCCAATCTAGGTGTATTTGATGGTATTCAATTCATTCAGGAACTCCCAAAGTGTAGCTAAGTACAAAGCTATGAAATCTTTAGAATCATTACTGCTAGATATCCTACAACCTGCTCAGAAGGCCACGTCAACTGTCATGGGAAGTTGGCCATGTACCATGTATTTCACGTAACTATTTTGTTTGTAACTAAAGAGAAAAACAGCTCTGTAGTGGACCATGTTGTTATCTATCTGCTGCACCTTACATATGAGATAACCAAGGCTCACAGAGTTACTTAAGTTGTTCAAAGAGACCATCAGCTAAGATTTTTCTTTTTTTGAGATGGAGTCATGCTCTGTTGCCCAGGCTGGAATGCATTGGGATGATCTGGCTCACTGCAACCTCTGCCTCCTGTGTTCAAGTGATTCTCCTGATCCAGCTTCCCAAGTAGCTGGGATTTCAGGCACCTGCCAGCATGCCCAGCTAATTTTTATATTTTTAGTAGAGATGGGGTTTCGCCATGTTGACCAGGCTGGTCTCAAATTCCTGACCTCAAGTGGTCTGCCTACCTTGGCCTCCCAGAGTGCTGGGATTACAGGTATGAGCCACCACACCTGACCAGCTAAGATGTTAAGACTGGGTCTCAAACTAGCCTCACTCCCTCTACAGCTGGTGTGTTGACCACTTCCTGATGTTTTGCAGCAGACATGAGGTGAAACAAGGCAGACAGCAGGCAGGACCCATGGATGCTTCATTCCCAGTGAGTTCCAGTACACTCCCAAGTGCTAATCATCCAAAATGGTACGAATTATGGAAAAACACAGAAAAAAGCCACAGAGGATTATTGGAATGAAGATGTGGGAGGAGGTAGTGAAGGGTTGGGAGGAGGGAGATGAGGTCTTTCTGATGCTGAGATTCTGAAAATGAGCTCACCATGGTTGGTCTCATCCACAGACATTCTTACCTTTGGTCTTCTTTCATCCTGAGAGTAAAGTCTATCATGCTTTACATCTCTCTACCAACAAGGTGGAAGAGTTTGAACTCTCACATTAGCCAAAGGGGATGCCACAAGGGAAAAATTATTTGAAGCCTTGTGTTTCATCCTTGGAAACCAAGCAAATTTTACATCATGCTTTATTGTTTGTATTTCTATGTAAACATTATGATTTAGACTACCATGTTTCTCTGATTATAAATGTAATAGTTTATAAGAGTTTCCACTGATTTTATAACAGCATTGGGGTAAGGGAAACTACATTCATTATGAGACACATTCCATTTTCAGAAATGTTAAAATATGGGAAAATGTATAATTAGAGTTGAGGAAATTCAGGAAGATTGCTGCTTGTGGAAGATGTGTCATGTTTCTGTTGGGGCTGGGCCAGTCTTCTGGTATCTATTTGTGTCCATGAGAGTAGGCACATATTTCAGTATGTGGGGCAAAATCTCAGATGTGTTCTTGGGTGACAGAGGTGGGGGCAGTTGGAGATGAGAAGTGTGAGCAATTGGCCAGGGATGGCTCCTTCTGCCTCCCTGACATCTGTTGGGATAGGGTTTCTCAACCTTGGCCCTACTGGCATTTGGGGCAAAATAATTCTTTGTTGTGGGGGATGATTTGCAGCATCCCTGACCTCTACTTACTAATAGCACCTCTTCCTCTAGTAGTGGCAACCAAAAATGTGTCCAGACATTACAAAATTGTCCCAGGCTCAGAATCACTGTGTTAGGGCAAAACAGAAACATCAGAAGAGGTGGGCCAATACAGATCCTTTGATCTCAGGACTTTTTTTTAAGAAGCACAGTCTCCTGTCACATAGGCTGGGATATGGCGTTGTGATCATAGCCCACTGCAGCCTGGAAATCCTGGGCTCAAGGAATTCCTCCTCCTCAGACTTTCTGGTAGTGGAGACTCCAGGTGTGCACCACCATGCGTGGCTAATTTTTTAAAATTATTTTTTGTAGAGACAGGATCTTGTTATATTGACCAGGCTGGTCTTGAACTCCTGATCCCAACCAATCCTCTTGCCTCAGCCTCCCAAATCCTTGGGATTACAGACAGGAGCCACTGAGCCCAGCTAAGATTTTTTTTTTATTTCAGAAGATCTCTTGTCCCAGTATGCCACTAATAGGATGCCTTTCTCATTTGGTAATAGATTTGTGTCTTGGCCTTCTATCTGTAAAATGGTCAGACCCAAAGGTTTCTAGAGATCTTTCTTGGCATGAAATTGTTCTCAGTATTTGCTAGGATTATAGGATTTTTAACCAGTAGTACCATTCTAATGGTGCTGTCTATTGAAATCATCCCTCTTTAAAGTTTAAAATGTATACTAATATTGCACTAAGTGCTATGATCATACTCTTTATTTACTTAACATCCTTTCAAGGGAGGCTTTGGCTTGTAATTTAAATAGGAGTAAGGATTCACGGGGAACCAGTAGGGCAAAAAGCACAAATAATAATAAATGCCTAAATACCATTTAACATTCATTTAATTAAATATCAACATGATCTGTTGATGATAGAAAGATGGCAAGACTTTCTTCTTTTCTGAAGGTCTAGCTCATGTCCACCCTTACTGTTAGGCATATTTGCCAAGGATCATTGAAATAAACTTTTGATCATCTGAGGTGGGAATCAATCATTTGTCTTCAGGCTTTCTATTAGAGACTCCCATTTTTTAATGCAGCAAAGATTTATTGAAAATCCTATTGGGCTCTTAATGGGTGATTTAGCAGTGAGGAAACAAGGTCCAGTTCTCTTCTCAAGAAGGGTACAGTCTGGCGGGGGATGATGCACATCCGTCAATCACACAGAACAACAGGGGAGTTGGACTTGTTCAGTTAGGTCAGGGAGGCCTCCTGGAGGAAGCAGCATTTGATTCAAGATTGGAAGGATGAGCAGGAGTCTGCCAGGTGAAGAAGAGAAGCTGAGGCATTGCTTCTGTACATTTGTATAAATGGTTAGGAGAGCGGAAACCTTCAGATTAAAGAGACAAGGAAAGGAGAATGTCAGCCCAACCCCATCTGTCTCTATCAGAAGGTTTCTAAACAGCCACATTCACTCCATTCTAAGTCACCCTTAGTTGTAAATTGCAGTCACAATGTAATAAAAGTTTTTCAAGTAAAAAGATAAATACCATAGTAGATAAATGTCTATATTGACTATAAAATGCATCCCAATTTCAGAAACACTAAATCTTAAAAAAAAAAAAAAAGGCCTATCTTAGAAACAAGGACAGAAGATATCAAAATTCAAAGTTGGTCTTGAAATAATTATTGCTATTATTGTCATTGTTTTTCTATTGAGGTTTCTTGTGGTCATTGCTACCAGCTGGGAGAGTTTTCCTTGGCCATCTCTGCTGCCCAGGCATGTGCTTCCCCACTATACTGACAGAATCTCTTGCTTCCTGCTCAAACCCCTCCTCTTTCCTCCCTAGCTCCTTGATTCCCAATCCCTTGAGTTCCCATTCATTTCTTCCATGGTGCAGTTTAGCCATGCATGAGCTCACTGCCAGCCATCCCGGCCTAACCCTCTGCAATGTACCCAGTAAGGTGTATTAGAAAACAAAGGCAGCTCTCTCTCGATGCAGTGTAGCATACCCTGAGAGAGCTTGCAATTCTAGACAGGGGTGAGACTACCAGGAGGAGAAATTGTGCCACTCCTTTGCAAATGGGAACTGGGGACTTGCTGCTTTCTCAGGAGGCAGCACTGGAATGGCTTCTAGAAAGATAGGCTTGGCCCGGAGGTGGTGAACATGCTGTCTCTCTGTGACCTCTGGGGCTCAACCAAGGCAGGGATGGATAAAGAGCTAACCTGCCCCGCCTGCCGGCCAAAAATAGTGCTAACTGCATCACAGAGCTTTTGGTAATTACACCTTCCCTCTGCAGAAGGCTATGCCTCGGGCTGGAAAGGGGCCATGGATGTGTCAAGTTAATTCACTCCCAACGCTGACATTCTTCCCTCAGCATCAGAAGCGGGCTGGAAAACCGAGTGGAACTAGATGAAGGTGGACATTCATAACCAGGGCATGGTGTGTACGTAGCAAGAAGATGGAACATGTGCCAACGAAGTTACTTTATAGATTAAGTAGTTCTTTGTTTTTACTTTGAATCACATGGACTTTTTTTTTCTTTTTGGTCAATTAGCTTATTTTAGCAACTTTTTGTTTCTGATTATAAAAATGACTTCATTTTTGTTGTAGAAAGTTGGAAACGTTAAGGAAATAAAAACCCATCCATCATCTTATCATTCACAGATAGCCACTAGGAACCTTTTGTGCCCTATTTTTTCTGGAGGCAATATACAATTTTTAAAAAATTATGATCAGGGCTGGGCATGTTGGCTTACGCCTGTAATCCCAGCACTTTGGGAGGCCGAGGTGGGTGGATCATGAGGTCAGGAGTTCAAGACCAGCCCGGCCAATATGGTGAAACCCTGTCTCTACTAAAAATACAAAAATTAGCTGGGTGTGGTGGTACACACCTATAGTCCCAGCTACTCAGGAGGCTGAGGCAGGAGAATTGCTTGAACCAAGCAGAGGTTGCAGTGAGCTGAGATCGCACCACTGCATTCCACCCTGGGCAACAGAGCAAGACACCATCTCAAAAAAATAAATAAAATAAAAATAATAAAATAATGATCAGAGTATATATACAATTTTCTATCTTACCTTTTAAATGTTCACACAATGTACTCCCAATGATATTGTATCTGATGGGTTCATTTTTGAAAACCAGACCATTTTTAGCTTATAAACCTCCTTAAGGCCTGGGCTGAGTGGGCGAAATGTCTGGGAGAACACACGTCTATGTCAGTAGGAAAGTGCCCTGGTCTGGAGTGTTCTTCAGACAGGCTCCATGGTCTCAGAAGGAACTGACATGCTGTCTGGGAGAGCAGAGATATTCTGGTCATTTTGGGAGGCAGAGAAGGAGTGGGAAGTTTGCTAGGGAGAGCATCATGAAGAGAGAAGAGCATGGGCTCATAAGTAAAGCATTCCTGGCTTGGATTCTGTCTCTGGCACTAATCAGTTGCCTGATCACGGTCAGCCTACCTAACCCTCTAAACCACAGTTTTCTCATCAATACAGTGGGGATAATTATATTATGTATTTCATTGGGGTTTTGGAGGATAGTACCTTACTCAGTACTCAATGAATGTTAGTATCATTAGTATATTATTATTATTAATCTCCAACAAAGACTGGGTCAGCTGATTCCATTGGATGAGGATTCCATTGGATGGGTTCACTCTTTAAGATAATCTTTCAAAGGAAGTGAAAATGTTGGTGGGTTTTAATATTAATATGTTCTCTCAGAGAGAAAGTGTATTTAAGGTTTAGGGAAGTCAAAAAAGTAGAATCTTAAGGCTCCTTCCATTTCATTTTCCAGGCCATGAACTGAGGACACTTTAGTGCCTGGTAGGAGGTCTGGGTTCAGACCAAGGAGCAGTCCAATCTCAGCCCCAGCATCTTCCTGATAGGCTTGATGGGGCAGCAAGAAATATTTGAATAAATCATCAAAGGGTTTGTTGCATCAGCCAAGCTTTTTAGAGTCCCAAATTTAAAAGCTGAGATAAAATCTTATCTTGGTGTGTCTGTGGAAGGATCCCCAGGTACCTAGGGTTAAGGTCTGGCTCAAGTCAGGACCTAGGAAGCAGCATACGGTGACTGCAGAGACCTGGGTTTGAATCCCAGCTCTGCACTTTATTAATCATATGACCTTGGGCAAGATTCACAACCTCAGCCTTTCTTTACCATCTCACCCTAATCTGGGGTAAACATTTATACCTTTTGGGGTTGTTGCAAGGATTAAAAGAGAAAAACTCTATGATAATGCCTACCTCCATGCTGGACTTAATATTGATGCCATCTTCCACCCTCCATATCCTACAAGATGAAACAAGACAGAATAAGAAAGTGCTTAGGTTTCATCTGTAAATATGTAATTGGAACAAGAAAATTAAAGGCAGAAACTCACTTAGCCTCTAGGGTCTAGGAGATGTCTTCTTGTTCTTTGATTTTTAGCCTGCACTTTCTAAAAACCAGTAGTGGGCCTCTGGTATTTCCTGGCACATCTTAGCAGATAGGTATTGAATGTATAATAAGTGCCACTGTACTGAGCCCATTGTATGGGTGATCTCATTCAGTGCTTTCATTTCATGGAGGAGAAAAACTGAGGCTCAGAGACATGAAGAAACTCACCCAAAGTTTCTTAGCTCTTAAGTGGTGGAGCTGGGGTTGGTACCTAGCTTTCTCTGTCTCTGAGCCCATGTTTGTAACTACCCCAAACATAGATCTCTAACTATATAGGACTTCTACTCCTTGCTGGAAAAGATAAGTACAAAACAGACAAGAATGGCCTTTTCAACTACTAAATTGTAAGTTCCCTGAGCCCAAAGACTGTGTGTTCCCCTCTCAATCCCCTCCCAGGCACGCAGCTGAGAGGAAACCCTGGAGACACCTACTGGGAATCTAAGAATCTGGGTTAGGGTTCCTTTAGAATGCCGATGTCCTATGAGAAGTAAGCACTTGATTTCATATATGCCTGAGTTCATTAGGTACTTATCTTTGATATGGGAGAGGGTAGGATGTTCTCAGATACCTGGGTGGCTGCCTGCAGCGAAAGGCACTGAAAATCTGGAGGGGAAGAGCTCTTCCCTCTCTTTATTTTCTCACAAAGGGAAGGGAGTAAAAGGCAGAGGAAGAGGGGCTGAGATGAGGAAGACAACTCCACAGGGTTTGTAAGATGTACACATCAGAATTACTGGCTTATAGGCCCTGGGCATTTGCTGGACAAGATTTGGTTGTCGGTAGGCCGCAGAAAGAATCCATGCCTCTGAGAATTCATAGAAAATCGCCACTTCCTCTGTTGTTGTCTTTTATTTATTGTTCTCTGTGATCTGATCTTTGATTCCCTTTGTACTTTGGATTCTTTTGTGATTCTCCCTTTTGATTTGGCTCTGGTTTTCACCTTGATCTCATCTGTATAGTCCACACCTCATCGCAAGCCTCCTCCCTCCCTGCCTGGGCTCCCGCAGCGCCGTATCCACATCCCTGCCTCCAGTCTTGTTCATCGCGGCTGCCAGATTCACCTCCCTCTATGTCCACCTCTTTGTGAACCTTGCCTTTCCCATCCTGGTCTGAGCTTTTACTCTTTGTTTCCTCTGCCTGATGTATCCTCTCCCCTTTCTCTCCCAACCAAAAGCAAGTCTACCTACAGTCTTCCAAACTCAGCAGATATTCTTCTCCTTTTGGAAGCTGTTCCCAATGATTCCATCAATGTCTGTCTTCTTCCTTTTTTTTTTTTTTTTTTTTGAGACCAGGTCTCACTCTGTCACTCAGGCTGGAGTGCAGTGGTGTGAACTCACTGCAGCCTCCACCTTCTGGGTTCAAACAATTCTCCTGCCCCAGCCTCCTGAGTAGCTGGGATTACAGGGGCAAGCCACTATGCCCGGCTCATTTTTGGTAAAGATGGGGTTTCACCATATTGGCCAGGCTGGTTTCTAACTCCTGATCTCAGGTGATCCACCCGTCTTGGCCTCCCAAAGTGCTGGGATTACAGGCATGAGCCACTACACTCAATCTGTCTTCTTAATTCTAGTAGTGCTGACATGTGCCTGCATCAGTTGGTCATGTGCTTCCTCCCCTCCCCTTAGGGCATTATCTACCTCTTGGACATGACTTCTTCCCTGTTTGCTTTCCTCCCTATGTCAGGAGTTCTTTAAATTTAATGTTTCTGCCTCATTTATTGAGTATCTGCTACATGCAAGCACCCTATCGAGGGCTGAGAAACAAAGAGGAATTATTAGGTTTGCTCATCAATAAATACTTGAGGTGAGATCCTCAGAAATGTGTGTCCATTGGCCCACTCCAATTCTAGACAGTTTTTTCACCAACCCCAGGGAGGCCAAGCCAAGCATGCCTCTGGCTCTTGCATTCCACATCTCTCTTATATAAAAACAGATGGCCAAGGAATGATTCGGCCATAGCACCAGTTGACAGGCCTATTGCTGGGGAGGCTTTCCTCATGAATTCAAGAATCTTTTAGCTGTGTTAATAACAACTCCTCTTACAGAGCAATGAGGGGATAGTGTCTGTGGGCTGGGCACTTTCCGTGAACAAGAAAGGACTGAATTCGCCCAGGTGCAGCCCAGACTTGTCACAGGGAGCTTGGCCCCAGGCAAGATAAAATGGGAAGCTGGCTTCAGAGGAAGAGGAATGACCTCTGCATTCCTGAAGCTCACAACAACCAGCTTCTTTGTCCTCATTTTTCTTAGGAACAAAGGCATTCATTTAACGAACATCTATGCCTGGGTGTGGTGGCTCACATCTGTAATCCCAGCTCTTTGGGAGGCCAAGGCAGGAGGATCACTTGAGGCCAGAAGTTCGGGACCAGCCTGGACAACATGGCCAGATTTCACCTCTATTTTAAAAAATTGCTTATCACAGTGATCTCTGATTTTCCAGTGCCTGCCTGGCACAAGGCCTGGTACCAAGGTCAATATAATCACTCCTCTAAAGAAGCTCATATCTAATAAATCAAATGAATGCAAACTATTGAAAGCAAGGAAGGCAGATATAAGCACGCATATGTCCACTTCTTAATTTTGTGTCCATGGCAGATATTGGTAGTTAATCATAGAATTAATTCACTTTGAATCTGAATTTAAGTGAAGACTCAGCCTTGGAATCGTTCTCAACACATCGCTCCTGCAGCCACTATCACTGATTTGGACTTTGCCCGAGAGATGAAATCTGCTTGTGATCTTGTTTTGTTCAAAATGGTCTAAATGGCACTGGAACTGGGGAGCAGAGGCTCAACAGAGAGTGTATTGCGTTACCGTGTCTGTTTAGAGCAGACTAGGAGACTCCATTCATGGGGGTGTCCAAAAGTAACCGCACTATGCAGAATCCCTGTACCATGGCTCCTTCCACCTTCTACCTCTCATGCCTTCTTTCTGTCTGACCTTTGTGGACTCCTCTTCCTCCTCATACCCATCAGAAGTGGCTGTTTTGCAATGCTAAACTCTCATCACTCCTGAAATCTTTTTTATTGTCTGTTTTTCTCAGTTGGAGAGCTCATTTTTTTATGTCAGTTTTTACTAGCTTTTTGAAGTAGTTAACTCTCAAATCTATCTTCAGAGGATGTCTTTTTCCCAAAGTCTAAACTCCTCCCTTTGGCACTGAAGCACTTCTACCATCTGACCCTATTTATCTTTCTAGTCCCCTCTCCAGTCCCGGCTCATTGCCTACAGAACTTCTGCTGTGAGCGTGCAGTCTTCTTCCATCCTGGGTCCAAGTTGTGGGGCACCCATGGGGAGTCCTGCTCCCATGCCTTGGCATGTGCCCCTGCCCCTCCTTGCTGCTTTATCTCATCATATCCTATGAGTCTCCGTTTCACTGTCATTTCACTGAGAAAGCGCTTTCTGACTTCTTTATGATTTCAGAAGATAATAAGTGCCATGAACCGAGGATCTCACTATCTTACACTTTGAGTCACTCAACAAACAGTTACTGACTGCCTCCTCTAAGTCCCTAGCGTGTACGATATGAACCTGCCCTCAAGGAGCCTGGAGTCTGCTTACATTTCTGTCATTAGTTACTCTTGTTTATAGGCCAAGTCTCTGCTGCTAGACCAAATGCCTTGTGGTCAAGAGCTGAGCCCCAATCACTGTATCCTCTCAATTTTGTGGGTATGCCAGATGCTCAGCACATCCCAAGTTGAGTGAAAGGCAGCTTCTTTCCCTGTCTGGTTTGCTGGTGACTCTTTTGAGTGTGTCGTTCTCGGGGAGGCTCACAAAGGGTTGCAGAGCTGGCAGGGGAAGGAGCAGCCCATGAAGACAAAAGGAGGGGGAAGTCCCTGCTTTATGCTTGACCCCAGAGCAGCAGGAGCTGAGATGGAAATGGATGCCTCAGATGGAAAGCAGTCATGGCTAAGATGCATTAAGAACATGTGTCTGGGTTTTAATTGCAGCTCTTATGCTTAATAACTGTGAGACCTTGAGAAAGTTACTTAATTTCTCTGTGACTTGGTGTTCTCACCTGCAAAATGTAATAATAATGTAAACTTTATAGAGAGGTTTTGAAGTTTAACTTAAAAAATGAGTTAAAATGAATATAAAACATTTAAACTAATTCTTGGTACAAGCATTGGCTATTACTTAGATTTTCCTGGCAGTGGGATTTACTGGTAATTTTCATATTCATCATTGTATCTTTCTGTAGACAAAATGTGTATTATTTAGCTAATCTGGAAAATATAAAACTATTTCTTTACCTTTTTTTAAGAGACAGGGAAAGAGTCTGGTTGGTGAAGGGGTTATAGTTAACTCTGGTAAGCTCTGCCCCTTGTGCTATGTGGGTATTTCATGGTGTGATTGGTGTGGGAAGGTAACTTCAGGCTCCCCTTCTTCTGCCTGTCCCCATCACTGGTCCCCCTCCAGTCCCAATAGTCAGATGCTCACAGCAGAGGTGCCTACCTTCCTGAATGGTGCAATGATTGGTGCCCAGTGTGCCTTGCACAGAGAGCAGGGAATGAAATCACCCAGAAGTTCCTCTGCAAAGAGGATGCCATCCTTAGACAGTGCAATCATAGGTAAGTGGCCCGTTTCCCCAGAACTCAGCAGAAAGTTCTCAAAGCTGGAAGGCCGTTTGCAGAACCCAGGAGAGAAAGGAGGGAGGGCAAGGCTGGGTTTGCAAAAGCAGGAGCAAGGTCTGCACATTTTATGAAGTGTTTTACAGCAGAGCTGTAATTGGAACCCTGGTATTTAGCAAGAGTTATTAGGTGTGATGGTCTTAGCACTGTGAGTCCTTTGGCAGCATACGTGATACTGGCATGAAACAGGCCAAGCGTCATGGACTGGGTTGCTTGGGTTCAGCATGCTGCTTAAATCAGCTTGTTTGTTGTTTTTAAAAGGAGCGTTATTTTTTTTACTCTTGGGGCATTCAAAACTCCACTTAGAGACAAACCAAAAGTATTTCTCAGTTAGGTGCTCACTGTTTGAATCAGAGGTGCTAAGCCTAGTTGGATGGTCTAATTCTCTTACTACCTTCTGGAGATTAAAAGCTCCTCTAGCTCACTTCCAAATCAGAGTGCATGGGATTTGATCCAATCCAGGTGCTCAGGGCTCCAGAAGCCCTTCCTGTTACAGAGAGGGTGAGGGAGCAGGCTGAAGTTTGTGCTCTCATTGCTCCAGAATAATTTCTTAGTCCCTGAAGCTGAGATAGCAGGAAGCGTCTCCCATTCTTTTTGAAATTCATAACCAGCACATCATCTGAAGGAGGTTGGCCTTCTTTTTGTCTTTCACCATGTGAGGGATGGCAGCCAGGACTCAGCCTTTTGCAGCCTCAGAGCCATGTCAGAAGCAACAACTGATTGGAGTAGAACAAAGGATCTTAACTAGGGGCTGTGGGTTAAGGTCTTCAGTGGTCTGAAATTGTAAGAAAAGTTTGTCTGTATGTGCATTTTCAGGGGGAGAGTTCCATAATCCCATCAAGCATGCACTCACAGAATTTGACCTGTGCACTGTGTGGAGAGCGCTTGCTGCTGTTCGAAGCACATACCAAGCTTGCTTCTGCCTCAGGGCTTTGCACGTGCTGTTCCGTCTCAGAATACTTTCCCCCAAGATCCACATAGTCACTGTAACTGTCTTCAAGTCGCCGGTTAAATGTCACCTCCTGACCACCTTATCTTAAATATCCCTCTCACTAGTACATTGCTCCATTATTCTTTACGGTGCTTATTCCATATGACACCGTTTGTTCTTACCTCCCTCTTTCAGTATGTAAGCCTCTACGGAGTTCACTGCTCTACTGTAGCATATAGAACAACGTCAAGCCCAGAGAAGATGCTCAGCAAATATCTGTTGAATGGGTGAATGCATGAACAAATTAACAACTTAGATTATATTTGGATCTCAGATGTAAAAAAAAAAAAAGTTTTAATGATGGCGAAAAAAGGGATCTGAGTTCTCAGTGGGGCCACTTCTCAGCCATGTGTCTTGGGTTGCAGATATTTCATCTGCTATGAAATGATCACCTGACATTGCAACAGATGTTCAGGCAGAAGTCTTCAAGGGATTTCTCAACACTTGTACATATATTATTAATTTCTGCTTTTGAATACACCAGATTTGTGTGTGTGTGTGTGCCTGTGTGTGTGTCTGTGTAAAAATGAAGGGGCCACATCTTGGTGCACAGGATAATAATAATAATAATAAGATTATTATTATTATTCTGGTGTACAGATAATAGGTTATCTCCATTTGAAGATGAGGATGCTAATACTACTGCTACCAATGGGCTACAGGAAGTCCCCAGATTCCCAGGGGACCTCCACCCTGGTTGGTGTCCAGGCTCTTGACACCAGAGTGAAAAGGAATTCAAGGACTAGTTGGGAAAATAGCGAAAGTATGGAGAGTTATTGCAAGTGAAAAGTACACACTCAAGAAAGGGGAGTGCATGTGTACTCAAGAAAGTCACGGCAAGCAGGGTTTGGGGCTTCTACCTTTGTGAGTTTCCGTAACTAAGGAGTGGAATGTTCATGAAGATTCCTGAGAAAAGGTGAAGATTTCTTGGAACTGAGGTGCCACCAAATATGGTTGTTTGTGGAACTGTCATGGTACTGATGGGTGTATGATTTGGTACGCTAATGAGTGTATATAGAGGTCCTAGGTGAAACCTAGGTCAAATCCAGTGCTATGTCAGATCCAGTTGGTCTTAGCCAGCTTGGCCCACATCCTGTTTTTCAGGGTGTTTCTTATCAGCCCCTAGTCTATGCTGCTATTTCAATGGTTTCCTTTGTGCTAGTTTTGTGAAACTGCTGCCTGGAATTTTCTATTCTCCTGTAGCCGCCCTGTATTATTCCTGTCTTACTGCTGACACACCAGTGTGGTGTCTGTGACTTGTCTGAAGCCTCATGATGTATCAGAGCAGGACAGTGATAGAAATCCCACTTGCAAACTCTAGTTCCACGCTGGAACCATTGGTGTCCTATTCTGGAAACGATGTCCTAGGATTTGAATGCGGGTGGTCAAGACCAGCTTTGGGCTATTATTTTCTGATGCATGAACTTCAGTGTGAATGGGATATAATTGCCTCTGTTACTGAATGAGTAGGGTTAAGGTTCAGAAAAGAGATGCTGCATTTTTCTCTAATCTTTTTAAGTTTCATTTGATTTTTAAATTTTTTTTTTTGGAGAAGGTCTCACTCTGCCACCCAGGCTGGAGTGCAGGGGAGTGATTACTGCTCACTGCAGCCTCAACCTCCAGGGCTCAAGCGATCCTTTCACCTCAGCTTCCCAAAGTGCTGGGATTACAGGTGTTAGCCACCACACCCAGCCATTTTTCTCTAATCTTGCAGGAGGCAAGGAAATGTACCATACTAGAAATTATTATGCTGTGCCTCCTTTTGAACCAGGGTGGAAAAAAAAATCTCATTTGAGAGGCACATTACATCTGAGAGAAATAAACTCTGGTCATCTCTTCTGAACAAACTGCTTTGATTTTCAAGCATAAACCTCAGAATCATTTTGGGCAGAAGGTTACCTTTTGTCAGTATCTGCATTAGGTGAGCTTGGAGGTAAATGTTCACCCGGAGCTTATTACATCCAACGTAACTTCCTTTATAAATGATAGCTTCTTAGACTCATCTTTTAAAAGTTAATATTTTCCTGCATTAAAACAAATGCTGTTTTCTTCCAAACATCTCAGATGGCTGTTCACCATTTCTCAAAAGTAGTTTTAATTATACAGCATGATACATGAACATGCTAATCCTTTTAAAAGTAAAAACCTATCAAAAACCTACAAAAATATGTAAGAATCTCTCTTTACATACCTGTCTCCAAAACCCTCATCCATTTCTAGAGATAATCCTTACCTATCATTTTTTAACTTTTCTTTCCAAATGTTACCAATGTACACATGCATATACAATTTTCAACATCTTAGTTACATCTTAGATATTTTTCCATATCAGTTCATGTAGCAATGCATCATTCTGTTTAACAGGTATGTACGCTTTTATTGCATCAAAATATATCAGAATGTATTAAGCGCTCCTCTATTGATGACGTTTAGGTTATTAGTCAGTTTCTTACTGTGATAAACAATTCTGCAAAGAATCGACATCTTTGTGAACATAGATATACATTTCTCAAGACGGATGTTAAGAAAAATATTTTGGGATGTGAAAGGGTATTGCACATCTTAAATTTTGACAGAAACTACCAAACTCCCGCCAACACACAATACCGGTTTGGACTCCCGTGTTAAATTTACCTGTCCTTGCCAATCACAGATGTTGTCAAATTTTAAAAGATGTTTTGTCAATTTGATGTGCAAAAATTGGTATTTTCACTTGCTCTACCCTGATTGCTAAGGTGGTTGAGAATGTTTTTGTATGCTCCTTGTGATGCTCTATACCTTAGTAGGTTTTTAACAGGGTTTTAAACATTTTCATGAATAAGACTATTTCAGAAATGCCACTTCTCCACGGTTGCTATGCAGCTGGTAGTTAAAATATGCCTTCATTTGTTAGTATTGGTAGGTAATAAATACTTAAATACCTGTTGGTAAAGTGCCCCAACCCAAATTCACTTCACTCTATCCTAAGTCTCATTACCCCCCACTTCTCCCCTCTACCTCTCTGAACTGGGACCTCCCTAGGAGGCTACAATTAAGAGGTTAATATGTAGCATCACAGGGGGAACCGGAACCTTAGAGAGAGGCTGCTCTAATACAGTTCCAGCCTCTATTCAGATAGTTTGGCATATTGATATACCATTTAAAAAATATTTCGACAATCCCCTCCCCCGCTCTCAACCAAATGTACTCAATCTGTGTTTTATATAAGTTCCTGGCGTCTGGGAGATTCACAGTAACATGCTACTGGTTTGCTTTTTGAACTGGTCACTGCTTTGTTTGTCAATTTTCCAGGATTATGCTTACATAATTTCCTTTTGACCTTAGCCACCACACCATAATCCCAGAGGGCACACTGAGGGAATAAGATGACCCTTATGTAACTTGTTACGTAAGAGTCCAGAGAAGCTGGGTCTCACTTCAGTGTCTGCACAGTTTTCTAAGAAAGTTCATTTTGACAGAGTTTTCTGTTGTCTCTTTCAATCAGTGAATTCTTTAAAAGAGCATTCCCTTTACTTCTGAGATGCCAACGAGGAGGAGGGAACTAGGACAATACTGATTGCTACTTTGTAGCTGGCACTTAACAGAAGTGATTGCATCTAATTTATGCTACAATCTTTTTCCTCTGTATGGATAAGGAAACTGAGGCTCTTGGGGACTCAAGTGAGTTGCTGAGGATCATATGGCTAGAAAGGGTTAGAAGTGGGCTTTAAAGCCAGACACTGGTTCTTCCTACAGAATGTCTGTGTGATTCAGAATTGTGCAGGACAGCTCTGTGTCGTTTCCCATTCTTTTGAAGTGATTAGTGTTGTCCACTGACTATACTAAAGCAGATAGGGAGCTCAGATCATTCTAAGGACTTCAAGTTGCTTGGAGGCCAGACTACGGAGAGCTCTTTCATCTCTATGCCAGGGATGCCCTGTCCTGGCTCCAGCTGTGCACGGATGGACTAGAGCCCTTTGTGGCCCGTATTTTGGACTCTTTCCTGTCACCCTTTGCCCTTTACCTCCAGCTTGGCACTGAGTTATGGCAGACACCAAAGGAACAAGTCTCATGTAATATGTTTGCCTGGCATGAGCTGGGTCCTGTTGCTGCTTTTCTCTGCTCAGAGAAGTGACACGTGAGCAGAGAGCTCATGTCAGTGTCTCTGCAAGGCTGGTATTACAAAGCCTCAAGGACAAAAGCTTAATAAGAAAGCCTGAGGAAATGGGGTTTTAGTCATTTGAATTTTAGGGTCATTGAGGGTTGAAACCAAGAGGGCTTTGTTGTTAAATATATTTTAGATAATTCCCTCTTACTTTTAATCCTAACATTGAAAAAGCAATAAATGCACATGGGAAAACATTTAAACAGTGCTAAGGAGAATGCAATGATCAGTGAGTTATCCTCTCATTTGAGATACCCATTTACTCAGTTCTCCCTACAGGCTACTACTCTCAGCAGTATCCTGTGATCTTTCCAGAAAGATTACTTGTAATCTCTGTATATATAATTATACGTGTATATTTTTGTCCTTGCCAATCTTCTGTCTATCCAATATCCGTCCCGCCATCTATCCATCTGTCCATCCAACTTACGCTGAACTTTCATAGTTGAAAATCATCAAAAAATATTTGAATCCATTCTCTCATTTGATGTGGTGTGTTGAGACCAGCGCACCTCTGACAGAGGGTGCTGTGAGTCACCAGGATGCCTATCTGAGACCCAGTCCTCATTATAAGGTCCTCCAGCCGTTAAAGGTGTAACATGAAGCCACACATTAACCAAAGACCTCCCTGAGAGATTTTGTTTCCATACCCTGCACTGCATGTTTCCTTTTGGAGTTCGTCCCCTTCAAAGCACAATATAAGAAGATGCCCTGTGGAATGGATAGTTCCAGTTAGGCTTCATTTTATGAAATCTCTTCTTCAGCAAAATCTGTCCTAACTTACTCCTTGACACAGAAGCGCCCCGACCCACAATCTTGCTCACCACATTGAGAGTCCCTGATGACGTGTTTCTTACTGAATGACTAAATATCCCAACAGAGGGAGGTCAACTCCCTCTCCAGCAAAAATTTTTCCCAGTTAAATGGCAAGAATGAAGAGCTGAAAAATGGCTACGCCATCACTCTTGATTGTAACTTCCCTCAAATTACTGCATGAGAAGCCAGTACTCTACTGGGTCTTGGCATGCGGCAGTTACAGGTAGAAAACAGGATGATCCCCAAAGAATTGCCCTTTAGAGAGCAGTTCAAGGACAGGAAAATCACCTGCTGGTTCTGTTCTTGATTCTAGTCAGATCTTCTAGAGAGCTCTAGATGCTGACCCCTTCATCTTTGAAAAGCTCAGTGGAGACCTGGGTCCCAGCCTCTGCCCCTTACTAGTTGTGTGGTCTTGAGCAGGCTTGTCTTAGTGGGTAAAGTAATTATGTCTATTTCAAAGGATTGTTTTGTTTTAGTTGCAAGTGATGGAAGCCTAACTTAGTCTGTCTTAAGTGAACAAGAGAACGTATTAGCTTCTTAACCAAAGAGTCTAGAAATAACTTGAGGCATATCTGGATCTAGGAGCTAAAATCTTATTATTAGGACTCACTCTCTTTCCATGTCTGTTTGTCTTCAAATACAGGCAGGTAATTCCCTTATAAGCTCCCAGCAGCTCTGGACACATTCTAGCAAGTAAGAAACCTCAGCAAAGAAGAGCTCCTCCTTTCCACTTTTTCTAGCCAAAGTCTTAGGACTGTATCTCATTGGACTAACTTGGTGCACGTGTTCACCCACAAATATATGTGGTCATGGGGTTGGAGTAACCTGATTCGCCAGGCCTGAGATGGGCATGGGTCAGTTTCATCCAAACCATTGGGATGGGATTAAGAAGGGGAAGTGCCCTGAGGAGAAGTTGAGAGGATAGAACCAAAGGAGTAATATGCAGACACTAGGCAGGCAAAAGAAACAACAGATTTGCTATGTAGTGTCTAAAAGAAGGAGGTCAACAAGTGTTTTCTCAAAAGGGTCAGATAAATATCTTAGGGTTTCTGTTGCAATTACTCAACTCTGCTCTTGCAGTGAAAAAGCAACCATGGACAATAGGTAAACAATAGGCTTCAGTATGTTCTAATAAAACCTTGTTTATAAAAATAGGCTGTGGGCTGGATTTAGCCCACGGCTACGGTTTGCCAGCTCCTGGTCCATGCAGATACTACAATCTTCTGGTCCCACATGTTCTAGAGACCTCAACAAATAAGATCTGGCACATGCAAAGCACTTAACAAATGTTGGCTACTATTATATTGTTATTACTGATGCTATAATAAGGATAATAACAATGATACTATTGATGGTAATTATAATGCTAATTAGATAATGAGATATGATGAATTATGAGTCATAAGTCAGCAGTGTATTCCAGGATTGTTTTTACACTGTTGGTAGAGCTTCTGCTCCACATACTCAGACAGCTGGAAGGCAGTACAGTGGCATCCAACTCAAACATCTCATTTTATTGTTGGGTGTTAGGCTCAGATAAGAGGCAGCACACGCACCAATTCACACAGCAAACTGAGGCAGTTTTGGAGTTTGCAGCTTTTGCAGCTGTTTCTTCTGCAACCTTGAAGGACTCTACCCTATAGGTAAAGTCTATGGTACACCTGTGGTATGCCTATGTTATACCATGGTACATCTAGTACATTCGAACATGCAGGTGTAGTTAGATAGATATTCCTTGAGTTTTGGATCCATACTGAGTAGTGTGGTGACAGTGTTGGTAAGATTACCGAGCTGGTGGAAAGACCTGATTTGAGACTAGCATATATTACATGACTCATGAAAACTCCCTGCTGCTGAGATGATTCAGATGTCTGTTTTACACAAAGATTACCAAACACCTCTCGCCATGTTTGAAAACAATGAATAGTTACTCACTGCCTTTCCGACTACCCTCTTTGCCACTGTTGCGATTGGCTTAGCATGCTGGCAGCCATTTAAACAGCTAGTCTTCAGTTTGGCTGCATGTTGGTAGGAGGAGTCTCCTCTAATCCCCATCAACATGGATACAGAGAGGCCTGTGGGCACTTTTCTCTATACTCAGTGTAGACCCATTCACAAAATTCTTCATGATTCTGGCAAAACCCTCCCTGGATTTTGGTTAACCAGCAGCTCTATAGTAATTCAGGAGGCAGATATTTTACAACCACAACTCTTTAGCTCTTATTTTCCCCAAAATTTATTTCCAGCTTTCATTACTCTCAGTCATTTACATAAATCAATGCAAAGAAATATTTTTCTTGAGTTAAAAAAAGTGATATAATCTTCTGGTCCCAAGTACTATAGAGACTTCATAAACTGAATGGAAAATTTGGGATTTGGTTTACTATTCTTCTAAGCCAAGGGTCAGCAAACTTTTTTCTGTAAAGGGCCAGAGAGTAAACATTTTAGGCTTTATAGGCCATATGGTGAGCTATGAGTTGCTGACCCCTACTGTGAGTGCTAGTAAGTTATAAACGTAAAATTGAAGAATGGAGTATTTGAATTGACTGCCTAGTTACTTGAGCATAGTCATACGAACTAGGGTCTTGGAGTTGGGTCAATATAGGTTTAGCTATGTGATTCTGCAGCTTGCAAGGTGATTTTAGGCACATTGGTGGTCTTAGTTCCTTGTCTGTAGAATAAGGATAATATGGCACTCTACCTGTTTCTTCCTTCCTTGTACTTGCTCATAGAGTTGTTGTAAGGATCAAATAAAGGAAACCACTTATCTTGGAGCTGATATGTTCCATAAATGTTGAGAGTATAATCAGTACTGTTATTAATAACAAAGCCCATTGGGTGAAAGCAACTGTTGAAGGGCATACAATTAATAAGTGGATTGGGTCACCCTCAAAGAGGTCACATAGAGATCATCAGGAAACCTTTCTTTCTTCTTTTTTTAATTTTAATTTTAATTTTAGTTGCGGGGTACATGTGCAGGATGTGCAGGTTTGTTACATAGGTAACCCTGTGCCATAGCGGTTTGTTGCATCTATCAACCCGTCGTCTAAGTATTAAGGCCAGCATGCATTAGCTATTTTTCCTAATGCTCTCCCTCCCTCCACCCCACCTCCCAAGAGGCACAGTGTGTTGTTCCCCTCCCTGTGTCCATGTGTTCTCATTGTTCAGTTCCTGCTTATAAGTGAGAACATGCAGTGTTAGGTTTTCTGTTCCTGTGTTGATTTGATGAGGATAATGGCGTTCAGCTCCATTCCTGTCTCTCTCCAAAGGACATAATCTCATTCCTTTTTATGACTGCATAGTATTCCATGGTGTATATGTACCACGTAAGAAACGTTTTTTTAGCATCTTCTGTGGTAGGATGTCTGAAGAGACTGAATCAGATTTTTAAAAACATTTTTTAAATTTTATTTTAAAATTTTTATTTATTTAATTTTTTTGAGACTGGGTTATGAGACTGGCTAATTTTTGTGTTTTTGGTAGAGACAGGGTTTCACCCTGTTGCTCAGGTTGGTCTCGAACTCTGGCCTCAAGTGATCCACCTGCCTTGGCCTACCAAAGTGCTGGGATTATAGGCATGAGCCACCACACCCAGTTGAGACTGGATCAGATTTTGCTTTGCATTGTTGTGAGGACCCTGGTAATATCCCATGATAGATTGCCTTCCTTTCTTCAAAAATGAAGCCTCGTGTTCTTCAAAGGAAAAGCTCAAATTAAAAATCCTTTCCTGAACATTTCCTTCAGCTGTATAGTTAAGCTAAATGGCATGCCCAGGGTCCAGATCATCAACGTAGTCCGAGAGCCAGTGGTGAGGAGTGATTACAGGCCAGAGGAGTACTGGGACCTCTGCTCATTTGTTCCCAGTGACTTCATCACAGCTGCCCTTGGTTGTGCAACTGCTGTTGCTATGGCTGAAGTTTGAAAAGACTTAGCCTGAAGCTGCCTATATAGCCAATATCTTGGGGGAAATATAGCTTTCAATAAGTATGCTTTATGGGTATTTGTGAAGGATTAGCAGCTATGAGGTTGAGGCTGGGTATGTTGATGATACTGGAGAAGAAGTTTGCTTGAGAGTGGCAAAATGAAACAACATAAAACAATACACACACTCCCCCTCCCATCAATGCACATACTCTTAACTACTTTGAACAATTGAAGGCTATGTCTATGATGCTGTAAATAATGAAATATTAAAGAATGTTATTCTCATCTTAAAGTACCAGGTTCGGCCAGGTGCAGTGGCTCATGCCTGTAATCCTAGCACTTTGGGAGGCTAAGGTGGGCGGATCACTTGAGGTCAGGAGTTCAAGACCAGCCTGGCCAACATAGTGAAACTCCATCTCTACTAAAAATACAAAAATTAGCCAGGCATGGTGGCACGTGCGTGTAGTCCCAGTTACTCAGGAGGCTGAGGCAGGAGAATCGCTGGAACCTAGGAGGCAAAGTCTGCAGTGAGCCAAGATCGTGCCACTGCACTCCAGCCTGGGCAACAGAGTGAAACTCCATCCCAAAAACATAAAATAAAATGAAATAAAATAAAAAGTACGAGGTTCTTGCAGCTGCCATATTGTAATGAAAAGGGATTGGGTTTGGATGAAGACAGATCAAGGTGTGTTTCCCAGCTAATATTCCTAGCTACTTGACAATGGGAAAGTTACTTAACTTTGTTTTCTCATCTGTAAAATGACTAATAGTCATTTATCATATTGTACAAAAAGTCTGTCTTAAGGGATGTTGCAAAACAAAACAAAACAAAACAAAACAAAACTGCTGTCCAGCCAGACTCTGCAAGCTGTGAGTCCAGCTCACCAAATCTTCACATCCTGCCCCCCAAAGTGGGCTAGTAAAGAGAAGGCTGACGTCATGTCTCAGCATTTGAGCACATACTGAGTCATTATGCTAGAGAGTTCTAATCTTGGGGCTACTGATAATAAGGGGCCATGCAGAGAAGACAGTGAAGCCCTACTCTGCCCCCTGTAACCTGCCAGTCAGTCATTGATTATTCTTAAAGCACTGCCTCCACCTGCTCTCAGGAAGGTGAGATGACATATCACTTGCTTTTGTTTTCATACCTGTCCCCTGGGAAGCTTTGTTCAAAGTTGTAAATTATGTGACATTGTTAGTGACAACAATGTGGTTCGCTCTGTTAAATCACTCCCTACCTACTTGTAGCCTGATGAATACATTTTCATTCCTTTTTTGAAGATTTTACTTAAGCATATGAAGAAAGCTCCCATCTGTACAATGATGGAACCAAAACGGACAGGGGCTGCTAACTTAATTAGAGCCAGGCAGGTATGCACATGAAATCAGGAAACAGTTTACTTTCTTCTTAACACTCTTTTCAGAAAGACAGTAATGGAAACCTGATGATAAATGGTAATTGACACTTAGCATTGGTGTCAAGGAGGCAATAAGGGATAGTGTGGACTGTGGCAGACTAGGAAATCCATGCCTATCTAAAGGACAATCACTTCTCAGTTCTATCTGATTGTTGCCACTCAGGAAGTTAGGTTTCATCATTGTAAGTGGACGAAACCCTTTAGTAACTTTCAATAATAAGATTGAAACAAAGTGCATTGAAGTTTACTTAAGAAAAGCTTAAATGAGCATTGACTCATGCTTGTAATCCCAGCACTTTGGGAGGCCGAGGCAGGTAGATTACTTGAGTCCTGGAGTTCAAGATCAGCCTGGCCAACATGGCAAAATCCCATCTTTACTAAAAATACAAAAAAAAAAAAAAAAAAATTAGCAGGGATAGTGGTGCATGCCTGTCATCCCAGCTACTTGGGAGGCTGAGGCATGAGAGTTGCTTGAACCCGGGAGGCAGAAGTGTAGTGAGCTGAGATTGTGCCATTGCACTCCAGCCTGGGCAACAGAGCAAGACACTGTCTCAAGGAAAAAAAAAAAGAGAGAGCGAGAAAGAAACATTTAAATGATTAACAATATTTTACTATAAATTAAAGGGTTTTAGAATAAATTTCCAACTCTTTGTCATTAACATTGTTAAAGTTACTGCTTATTTAGTTTAGCAATAAAGAAAAGGAATCCCTACCTTAAAAAGATGAATAAATTCTGTGACATCTGTTATTTTTGGTATAGCAATATAGGTAAAGTTAGGTTTTCTTTTTCTTTACGTTTTTGGTTTTTGCTTTTTTTGTTTGTTTGCTGTTTTTCTGAGGTGGAGTCTCATTCTTTCACCCAGGCTAGAGTGCAGTGGCGTGATCTCAGCTCGCTGCCTCCCAGGTTCAGGTGATTATCCTGCCTCAGCCTCCCCAGTAGCTGGGATTATAGGCATGCACCACCACACCTGGCTAATTTTTGTATATTTTTAGTAGAGATGGGGTTTCACCATCTTAGCCAGGTTGGTCTCAAACTCCTGACCTCAGGCGATCCACCCATTTTGGCCTCCCAGAGTGCTGGGATTGCAGGCATGAACCACTGTGCCGCTTTACTTGCCCAGCCAAAGGTTATGTTATTTGAGTAGCTGAGAAAGACACCTGTTTGGAGAGTAAATATTTGATAAACTGTGTGCACATGAGGGAATGAGATCACTCCAGGGGGCAGACCTGAGCAACAGCTGGCAGCTGTTTGAAGATCCATCAGGTTTAGCTCAGTGGGCTAAGGAACTTAAGAGTGAGAAATGAAGTAAAAGAGAAAGAGGAGAGACACTCTGAAGAGTATGGGGAGGAAGAACAAAGTTTCTTTAAATGAAATTGTATTGCATGTTCTCTGGGTGGTGTGTGATGCAGACTTCTTCCCTTTCTCCCCATAAAATACAATAGCAATTTCTCCCTAATGGATTGTGGAGTCAGATCTGCTCTCAGATAAAGGACAATGGGCTGAGTGTATGCTCAGGGCAGGTGGGGAGATGGTGGGTGGAGGAAGACAGCACAATTGTCTATGGCAAAAAACCTGCCATTTCTGCGTTAACTCAAAGCCCTAGGATATATTTGAGTCCAGAGATCATATCTGGACTTATCTTCAGGTCTTATTTGACCCCTCTCTCTTAATTTTGTCCTAGCATGTAATTCAGTCTACCAGTTTTTGCTGAAGACCTATTAGGTGCCTGACACTGTACATGTCATTATACAGAGGATCCAAGTAAAAACAGGACATGTTCCTTGCTTTGATAATTTAAGAGTCAACCAGATAGTCACAATTTAGTCAACCAGTCAGTCATAATTTAAGAGTCAACCAGATAAGTCACTCAGGAAGAAACTATCCTCAATGATAAATTTAAGAGTTTACAAGTTGAGCAGGAACAAGCCTTTCTTCCAAGGCACTTAGGATGAAGACGTTTCACCTCAGTTGCTAAGGAATTAAGTGGTGTTAATGACCCAGTAGCCAGCATACCACATCATCACCACTTCCAGGGCTGTTGAAAAGACGTGGTGCTGCTGGAATGACTTCAGGAAGTGCATAAAAATTCAAATCATGATCACTTGTGGTCATTAGAAGCCCTAGTTGCTTTTGGCAAGGTCACTAAACATTAGTTGGAGCTTCTGGTGGACTTCAGGTTTCCTAATGCTTTCCTTGTGTTTTGTTTGGGCTTCTGTCTAAAGGAGATGCTTGAGCTGAGAAGGTCCTGCCACTTACTGTCAGAGGCACTTCCCAGTCCCCGTAGACTTGGGTTCCCTTAGTACCTCCGAATCACTAGTCTCTCAACAATTCTTATTAAGCATCTAACATGGGCAGGGCCCAGGGATAGATGTACGGCCCTTCCTTCTCAGAGTCTAAGGCCTAATGGGAGAGGCAAACCACATGAATGTGATGAATTGTGCAACGTAAGATCTTAGAGGCACGAAAAGTAGATTGGGGGCTCAGGAAAGATTATTCAAAGAGACAACATCAAAGAGTTAATTAAGATTTCAGGTTCAAATGTGCAAAGCAATATATTCCCCAAACACCATGAACTGCATCTGTGTATGGAAGAGGTGGGACGGGAATGGATAATGCAAGAGGGCGTATTGCACTTGTGGACCATGTCACATCAGCACAAAGCCATGTGAACCAGTCTGCCTCCATAAGCTACCAGAGTTGAGAATTACACATTCTTCTCCTAAGAAGAAATTCTCCTGGGGAGAACGTTACCCTTCACGGGTGACTGGATGGCTCAGTTTATCACTTGCAAATTTAGCAGATCAAACTGGTTGAGAAGAGACTGAGCAGTCAGTAAACTGAGTGGACTGGTGGGATCAGCAGGGACTAGATGTTTAGTTCACGTCCGATAGCCACAAATTTAGCAGCTCATTAGAAGGAACCAAAGTAAAGAACTGCACAAGTCCTCTGGGAGGCCTTGAAATGCTTCCATGGGCGATGGAAGCCATTTAGAGGCATGGTGTTGCGGAGCCTTTTAAACACGTGATTGGCTAAAGCAGAAAGATGTTACTTTAGTCTGCATTTCTCTAGGGCAGGAAGAAGTGAAGAAGGGAGGAGCAGAACACTTCAGCCTTCGTCTCAGGAAGGGAGGCTGAGAAGCGGCGTCTGGCTCAGCATGCTGCTTCTCAAGCAGATTTCTAGAAGCAGCAGAGGCGTGGGTATGGATAGGAAACTCTCCGTGTCTATCACCTTCTGCTGAGGCTTTTCGTAAACAATAAATGAGATAGTATAGAAAAGGTCTGGTAGCAAAAGGTCTGGTACTACATTAGTTTCCTATTGTTGCAGTAACAAATGATCACAAATCAAGAGGCTTAAAACAAGACAACTTATTACCAGATAGTTCTAGAGGCCAGAAGTCTGAGTTGGGTCTCACTGGCCTAAAATCAAGGTATCAGCAGGGCTGCATTCCTTTCTGGAGACTCAGAGGAGGAGTCTGTTTCCTCGCCTTTGCCAGTTTCTCGAAGCTTCTCACATGCCTTGGCTCATGGCCGTTTCCTTTATCTTTAAAGCCAGAAACATTGGGCTGTGTCTTTGTCATGCTGCCATCCTTTCTTTCCTGCCTCCCTCTTTCGTGCATAAGAACCCCTGGGATTACACTGGTCCCACCTGGAAAATCCAGGTGTGTCTCCCTATCTTGAGGTCAGCTGATTAGCAGGCTTCATTGCACCTGCAGCCTTAGAGCTCCTTTGCCATGTAACCTGACACGCCCACAGGTTCTGGAGGTTAGGACATGGGCACTTGTGGGGGGCATTACTCTGCCTACCACTGGCACAGAATAAAAGTCAATAAATGATTCTATTCATTACCAGTACTCCCTACTACCTTCTTTCTCTACTGTGAAGTTACCTATGCCCTTCAGTTTTTTAAAGGCAGTGCTGAAGCCTCAGCTCTGGTAGTCTGACATGCTGGGGGGTGAGAGTGAGAAAGGCAGTCTTTGATGGGCTTAGGGGAGCAGGGAAGTGGCCAGCCCTTACCTGGAAGGTTGTGTGCAGCTCTAGGAGGCACATGCAAGTAAATGGCTTGGGGTGCTCTAATCAGGATGGTGACAAACTTGGAGAAAAGAAAACCCTGAGCAGAAACGTCATAGGCCTCAAAGGTTGGTAGATGGAGAAGGGATTCAGCTTCATTTTCTGTAAGTGTCATGGTTAAGTGTGTGTGCCTTGTTCAGGCCGTGCAGGGTTACCATCCCAGTTCATCTACTCAGCAACTGCTTGACTTGGAGCACATGTCCTTTCTCTCTGACCTCCAGTTTTTCATCTATAAAGAAGTGAAACCCCATCTCTACTAAAAATACAAAAAATTAGCTGGACATGGTGGTGCACGCCTGTAGTCCCAGCTACTTGGGAGGCTGAGGTAGGAGAATTGCTTGAATTCAGGAAGCGGAGGTTGTGGTGAGCCGAAATCACACCACTGCACTCTAGCCTGGGCAACAGAGCAAGACTCTGTCTCAAAAAAAAAAAAAAAAAAAAAATAGTAGCTATCTTGTGAGAGTGTTGTGGGGAGTCAATGAAATAACACATGTAAAGCGTCCAGTACACTGTCTGATGGTAGCTGTTATTATTAAGTAGCTCTACAAGGTAGAAAAATAGCTTTGGGTAAAAGCTACAGGGAAACAGATATAGGCTCACCATAAAGGAAGGACTTCCTACTAGTCAGAGCTATCCAACGGTAGGATGATTAGAGTAGAAGTGATAAGCTGCCCTGTACTGCCACTGTTCAGGCATTGACCAGACATCGGTATGGGGTTGACTGCAGCAGTGTCGCCTGGGTGCTTTTGCAAAAGTTCAGAGGTCTAGTCCCCATCCAGACATGCTGAATTGGAATATTCGGGGATGGGGCTTGGAGATCTGTTTTGTATTCTGTTTTGTTTGCTGTTGTTTAATATACTGTTTTTTAAAGAGTAGTTTTAGGTTTACAGCAAAATTGAGTGGAAAGTACAGAGAGTTCCCATATGCCCCTGCTCACATTCAGGTGCAGCCTCCCCCACTGTCAACATGCCCCACCAGAGCGGTACGTTTATCACAATCGATGAACTTACATTGGCACCTCGTTATCATACAGAGTGCTTAGTTTACATTAGTGTTGGTTCTTGGTGTTGTACGTTCCCTGGGTTTGGACAAATGTATGCTGACGTGTATTTACCATTATAGTAACATACAAAGTATTTTCATTGCCTTAAAAAAAGTCTTATATGCTTCTCCTATTCATCACCATGCCCTTCTGTAGTTTTGCCTTTTCTAGAATGTCATATAGTTGGAATCATACAGTATGTAGCCTTTTCAGATTGGCTTCTTCCACTTAGCACTATACATTTATTTTTCCTCCATGTCTTTTTGTGGATGGATAGTTCATTTCTTTTCAGTGCTGAATAATATTGCATTGTCTGCATGTACCATGGTTTATCCATTTGCCTACTGAAGTATATCTTCGTTGCTTCCAAGTTTTGGGAATTATAAATAAAGCTGCTATAAATATCCATGTGCAGGTTTTTGTGTGGACATCATAAGCTTTGGAGATCTGTATTTTTAACAAGTGTTCCAGAGACAGATTTGGGGCCACTAGACCAGATAATCATTTGTCTAGAGACTGAGAAGGGACAGAAAGCCTCTCTAGTCTAGAAATTCTAGGGTTCCATGACTGTTGTGTGTAGCTCTTGGATCAAGCTCTGGTTTGGACTAGGTGTTAGCTTTCTTCTCTCTGGAATACTCCCCATCCCCCGACAGGAAAATCACTCTTTTGGCCAAATGTTCAGTGCCAATGTCTATTGCTAGCATGAAATTGCCTAATATAAAGAGCCAGTTTTCTCAGGCTGGAGGGAGAGTATGCTGACCAGTTCTTCCAAGTCCAGGACTGACAGGGTTCAAATTCTGGCTCTACCATCCATTACCTTTGTGACATTAAGCAAGTAACTTAACCGTTCAATGACTTTGTTTTTCCTTCAGTAAAGGTTGCTAGTAATAGTACACATCTCCTGAGGTTATTGTGAGAATTAAATAAGTTTATACATAAGAAGACTTAGAAAAATACCAGGTATGAAGTCAGTTTTGAGTAAATGTTAGCTGCTGTCATCATAATTGTCATCATCATTCTTATTATTACCAGTTACCAGACATTAGGGTTCCTCTGATTGGGGAGTCCTTCCTGGTGAAGGACCAGAGTTGGAGTGAACCCTTGAGGTTATTTTACAGCAGCAAGTGCTGGCTGAGTCAGCAGGAATAGGATGGTTCCTGTGTGCCCTGGTTGGCTGAAGGGAGGAGTCAGTTGAGTGGATGCCATTTTCTCATGTTGGTACATCTCGGGCCATAGCGCCAGCAGCATGGATTGTCCAAGGCAGACAACAAGGCCATAGCTTCCCAGAGCTCACTTTGCCTCTTCTCTCATTTAGCGGCACCTCCCATCTCTATCTTCCCTCTCCACGTGCTAGAATGCAAGTCTCTACCTAGTGCCTTGGTATAGGTGGTAGTTCTAATGTGTCCATTGTTCTGAAAACACCCCTAGAAAGGGTATACCCATAAAACACTGGACTCAAAGACAAAGGACAGCACAGGTTTAACTTTGCTGCAGAACTGCAGCACAGGTTTAACTCTGTTGCTTCTAAGCTTTGTGAACTTGAGCAAGTTTCAGAATCTTCTGGAGCTTCAGTCTTTTCGTTTCTAAGACAGAATAATCCTTCCTTCTCAGGGATGTCGTTAACTCTTAATGAATGCAAAAATGCTTTTTAAACTACACAAATGGTATTATCACCTTATTTGTTAGAAAGTTAAATTGATGAAATGTTGGTTATTGTTTATGATTAAAAGATGAACACAAGGAGAAGAACCTGCTTGGGTTTCTGTTATGGAAGACAAGAAAGGAATTATGTGAGAGTTCTTTGCTGTTATGGGCATGAAGGAGATGTTTACATGTTCCCAAAGTACAAGGTGTTCTTTGGGCAAAATTAGTACCTGTTATTTTGCTGGCAAATCCACCAGTATGGGAATCAGCCATTTAGGACCAAAGATAGATACACTACATATATTTACTGCTAACACCATAATTTAGTTTACCTCTTTTTCAACTTTTAACTCAAGTATAACACTCAGACAAAAAAAGCACACAAATCTTACATGATAATAATGATTAATTTTCAAACTAAACACACATGTGAAACAAGCATCTGGATTTAAAAGGAAAATAAAATTGCTAGCATTCAAGAAGCCCTGTGGAGGCCTCAGAATTTCAAACACAGTTGACTTCAAGACTGATCCTGGCAATGATATGCAGTTGGCAAAGTTTATGTCATTTATGTTTTGACATCTCCTTTTGTTTGGCTTCTGGATACGATTCTGGCCAGTACCTATATTAAGGGGTTCCTCCAGACAATTCTATTTTAGGGATGGATTGAGAATCGCCTTTACACAAAGGTTTCAGTGAATGGGTTGCTTTTTCCATAGGTTTCTGGCTTAAATCTAGGTCCTTGGGTGGAATCCAAAGGGACAGGTCTCTCAAGGAGGAAATTTGGGTCTCTGGGAGCCAGAAGTGGGTGATTTTGAAGGTCTCCAGGGAACCTTAAACATCATCTCACAAAAGCATTGTGTGGCATTTTGAATGTCTGCCATGGTAAATCCTGCTATTTGCAAGGTCATGATAGTGACTTACCTTCTTGCTTGGGATTGATGCTACATTGCATGGTTGGCCGCTCAGTCTAGAAAGGAGACAAAAGAGACAGACTACGCTGAAGAAAAGCAATTGTAAGGTGTGATCAAAAGACCCAGAAATTCTGGCTAAGGTATACAGCACCTCACCCAGTTTCTGCCTAGTGCCTGAAGGTGCTGCAGCTAATTAAACCACCTCTTAGTCAGCATTCCAGTCACTCCTGTCTGGAAGACTGCTTGGAAAGGCTGAGTTTGGGAAGCTTCAGAGGCTAGAAGAACCTCCCAGGCCTGAGGGCCAAATCCGGAGCTCTTTTAATCTCAAGATCAGGGTTCCAGTGACTCTTGGAAGGAGAATGAGTACTCATGCTTTCTGGCAAAAGGACCACATTTTGGAGGGTCCAGATTTAGAGATGTTGATGCTTGGTATTTAGGTTCTAAGAGATCCTTCAGGGACCAGTGCATCTTCCCAGGTCCTCATCAGTTTCCCCAAAGGCCTTGTTGGGTGAACCTAGAATGGTTTCTGGTTCCATCTTCCCTCAAGAGTGCTGGGAGCACTGAGGCCATCATACCTTGGTCAGAGCAGCTGGATCACAACCACCAGCAGAAAAGAACCAGCCCTGTTGTGGTGCTGACCTGCCCATTTCTGCTGTGCACTGGTTTCCCAGTGCAGGTGTTCCCTGCTTCTTACAGGATGGAACTTCCCCACTTGAAGCCGTTTCTGATCTTCCTTCTCTCATTTCTCTCCTCTTCTCAGATTTGTTAGGTTTCTGGACCGCCACCCCCTAGAACAGAGTGTCACAAAGAACCTGTGACTAGAACATATTTTAACCTAATCATCTATTCATTCATTCCTTTATGCAGCACACACTAATTGAGCATCTACTATGTGCTAGGAGGATGCAAGGCATGGTGGAGACAGAGTCAAATAAGACACAGTTTGTCCTCAAAAAGTTTATGTCCTAGTGGGGAAAACATACAAGTAAACTGTGAAAAATGCCTTGAGAGCACAGGCGACATAGTAAACTGTATCTACAAAGCAAACTTGGGAGTCATCAAAGGCTTCCTGAGGGAAGTCATGCCTGAGTTACTCAGAAGGAGTGAAAGTCAGTCTAAGAAGGCTGGGTTAGAGGGTGGGTGGAGGATGTTTTAGCTAGTGGAGAGTTTGCTGCAAGGCAAGTTGCCTTATTCATCTGGAAAGGGGTCAAGTTGCCCCTGGCTCAAAACCCAGAGTGCACACCACGTGAATCCCCCTCAGCTTACTGAAGTTGTATGAAGTTTTCAAATGTGTTTTCATGTTGTTCCATGAACCAGAGGCGGGTAGCCATTACTTCAGAATCGGCAGGCCTTTGGGGACTGGGCTGGCCAATGTGTTCCTGGGCCATGGCATAATCTTTATTTTTAGAAGAGGTTCCCAATTTGGGATGATCAAACACCCCACCCCAGTCTCTTACTGGGCCCTGGAGGCTCATTGTGCCTTGGTGTCTTATTTCTGTTTGGGGTGGTGAGTCTATCTGGAAATGAGCAAATTTGTTGGGTCAAAGCTGGCTTAAGTCTCTGCCTGGGGAAGGATTTCACAGAAGTCAGAGGCCATATCCTTAAGGTTGTACTCCTGATGTTCTTTGAGAGGTTATCCAGTCATTCCATTGTAGTGGGGGATGATGACAGTGGGACCTTGCCAGGCTCCCACCCACTCTGGACCCTCTGGGACTTTCTGTCTATAAAAAGCACAAGCACAAATGTATTGGCAAGGATATTTACTAAAACTCAACCATAAGTAAACTCTCTTAATGGTCATTTTGCATCATTTGAGGGATTTCAGACAAAGAAAGGATATTAACATTGAGTATCCACTACATATTAGATCTTCTGTTGGTGCTTTCATAGATAGTATCTCACTGGAGCTCTATGATGACCCAGTGAGTTGCGTGGTTTGTCCAAAAGACTCAATGTCTTATCTCAGCCACCACCAGAAAAGGGACATTTTAACCAAGAATCAATGGCCATGTAATTATGTAAATGCATTCCACCAAGTTGCCTTCTGGATGGTTACTAATCAGAGCTGGTATTTTAACATCTGTTTCCAAGCCAAACAAATACAATTTTTATTCATCCCTTGAAAACGTCGTCTCCTGCTACTTTGGCTTTGAAGCTTGTGTGAGGACACCTGAAGTCTCGACTGGCTGTATACCTGCCGTTCACAGCATTAACTGGCTTGGACCACTGGGCCTCGGAAGTGATATGGAAAAAAACACTCTTCTCCTTCAATTTCTCGTCTTCTCTTTTCTGAGTGCCACCTCACCAGTTCCACGGAAGTTGACTGTGCCTGGTGTAGGTGGTCTCTCAATGATTTAGTGGTGAGTTTGGCACTTGGCTGGTGCCAATGCCAGTTTACCTGTTTGACTGTGTTCCCAAGGCATTGACCTGCCCATCTTAGACATCTAGACTGAGAATGGGTGAAGGATGGATGAGGAATTAGAAGATGCTCACATCTGAATTGTGTACTGAATTTGACCCCAAACTCAGCTTTATTGGCCCTAGAAAAACATGCTTCTGTAGCAGAGATAGGAAAGGTTAAAATGGACACAAAGACGTAAAGAAACAGTTGTTGTTATGGCTGCTGTTGGTTTGTGTCTCATCTCTGCCTTTCCCTAGCTGCTTCTCTAGCTATTGCGGTGCAGCTACTGGGCTGTCTCATGGTGAATGAAATGACTTGTCTTCATAGTCAGCTCTAAGCTTATTCCATCCTGGGTACCTAGAATGGAATCCACATCTTTGGAACTGAGTACTATTACTATCCTTTCCCCCACCTGGACAATTAGAGAATCACAGAATTTTAGAATGTTAAAGAATTTCCAATTCAACCCTCTTATTTTATAGATTAAGAGAATGGGACCTAAAAAATAAAAATGGGCCAAAATAGATACTTAAACCTTATTGATATCTTACATTAAGAATGTGTTTTTACCACTTCATAGCAGTTTACCCTACCATCTGTTGATCATGGAAGGTAATGTTACATCCATTTTATCCTCAGATTTTTCCTCCGACACACCTATTTAGCAGCAGCTCTGGAATTAGAACACAGACTTCCTGACTTCCAGTGCTATCCTGGCCCAATCCCATCATGATTCAGGATAGGTGAAAACTGTATTCTTTAGCCAGGCCCTCGGATGTACTGGATGAAGCTATAGTAAAGAGATTTGTGAAGTCTGGAGTGCCTCACCAGCAGAACCAGAACGTAATTTTGTGATTTAGCAAATGGACACTGTGAAGACACAATGAACAGATGAAGAGACTGAGGGAGACTTTGGAGGCTGTGACCCTTTAAGTTTCATTTGCAGGATCTGTAACAACACAGTATCCGTCAGAGAGAGACTGACATTGTGGTTGGTAAGCATCCTTCACACAGTTAAGCTAGGTCTTTTAGGATCTAGGAAGGGTGAAGAGACTTGCAGGCTGTTGGAAATGCCAGGAAGTCTTAGAGTTTCAGGCCCTTTTACAGCAGGGGTGGCATTCTTCAGGGAGCTGGGGGAAACCCTAGATGTGGGACAATTAAAGCTGAAATCTCTGCCTCCTGCTTCTTGGTGCTTGAGCTGACACCACTGGTATTTCCAGAATTCTTATCCAAATGCACCAACTATCTTAGAAGAGAGGCCCTGCAACAAACACTGTTTTATTCTTGATATTAGAGTGACCTAGTATTGTCCATTAGGGCAATTTCTGGATGTCTTTGTCTCCCCAGTACCTCCCCAGACTCTAAAGCCTAGGGCCAGGGAGGGGAGGTTAGATGTCGGCAGTGGAAGGACAGATGGGTGAAGCCCATTGCAGACCTCACATCTTCCAGGAGAAACACACCAGTTGCCTTTAGGCTCCCTGGGGAATGTTCTGTTGCCACCTCATTGAATCAGTAAAGGTGGAAAAAAGAATTTGGTGCCAGCTAAGGTGACACTGAAGTGTGCAGCAGGAAATCTGAATCTAACATCACATCTAATGAGCCTATTATTAGAGGCTCTTGGCAAAGCAAGGGGAATCGAATGCTAATGAAAAGCAGGTTCTGAGAATAGTTGAAAACTTAGCGTTAGCCCCATTACATGTTCCCTTCTGAGTCACAGAGGATGATTTGCACAATAAGCTGAGCTTGCCTTGAAGCAGGACTCACGTGGATTTGCATGAGAAAGAATTGGGCAGCGAATCCAAAATTAACAGCTGTTTAAATAATTCAATGGAGAGGCTAAGACTGAAGGAAATTATAGGCTCATTGTTAAAAGTTTTTAATTATCCCAACAGCTGTCCTATCACGTGGTCTTACTTTGTTGGGCAGTGGAAGCCACTTGAGAGATCTGCCTGAGCTGGCACACTGAAACGTCCAACATTAAGGCATTGCATTGCTAATATTCCTCCATTCAGGAGACACTCAAGTAGAAACAGAGATGGTGGGCAGTGTCAGAGAGCATTAGCCTTGATGGATTTGGTGGACCCAAACCCCACGTCGGGTTTATTGATTTGTTCTGTGTGTAGAGCCACAGGACGTAGGAAGGGAATATTAGTAAGGGTGTGAGTAGGCACACTGGGCATGACTTACTGTGTTTATCCAGGGGACTTCCGAGACCAGGTTTAGCACTTTGTATTCATTGCCATGAGAGCAAACCTGCTGGTTGTCGTGACCTTAGGCTTTCCACCTGTATCCAACTCACCTCTTCCTGGTAACCATTTTTCTTAGGGGGAGCTGGGATAGTCATTTAAACCTTCATTATATTCACGATGGTGATAGGGCCCAGCATTACTTATTACATATTCATTTGAATCCATGTAAAAATCAACATGTGGACCCCAGGGGGTGCATCTGGGTGGGAGTTTTAGGATTTAGATAATAAGACAAAATTTCTAAATTGTGTATGTTCCATTTATTTGCTAAGCTCTAGACAAATTGCATAAAATACATGAGAAGACCCCTCATTTCTTCTAGGTTTCTATTCAAATGTCCCTTCATCACAGACACCTTCCCTGGACACCTGATACAAAATCACACTGCCTCCCTACATACTCTCCTTCTCCTTCACACTTGATGTGGTTTGGCTGTGTTTCCATCCACATTTCATCTTGAATTGTAGTTCCAGTAATCCCCACATGTCATGGGAGGGACCCAGTGGGATGTAATTTGATCATGGGAGCAGTTACCCTCATGCTGTTCTCATGACGGTGAGTAAGTTCTCATGAGATCTGATGGTTCCATAAAGGGCCTTTCCCCCTTTTGCCTGGCACTTCTCCTTCTCCTTGCTGCTGCTATGTGAAGAAGGACACATTTACTTCTCTTCCACCATGATTGTAAGTTTCCTGAGGCTTCCCAAACCATGCTGATTTGTGAGTCAATTAAACCTCTTTCCTTTGTAAATTACACAGTCTTGGGTATGTCTTTGTTAGCAGAGTGAAAACGAACTAATACAAACCCCCTTCTGAGCACTTCTCTTCACTTAAAATGTATTTATCTATGTATTTGTTCTCTCACTAAAGTGCACACTCCATGATATCAAAGGCTCTTTTTGTTTATTGCAATATTGTTAACATCTACAACAGTATGGGGCCTGTAATATAGGCCCACTAGAAATTTGTGGAATAAATGCAAGAATGGTCAGAATCTGGCTGAAATGGCATGCTGCCAGTCTGTCTGCAGAACGGCCTTATTCCCAGGGGCAAGCAAGGAGCCCTTTTAGAGCTGCTTTTCAATTTTCAATTTCTCATGGCAAACGTTGATTAAACACTCAGTGCTAGATGTTAAAAGATCACAATCTTGACCTCCCGGGGCTCATAGACTGCTGAAGAGTGTAAGCATTTAAATTAAATCCATCCTTCAAGATCTGACTCAGGTCTCAGACCCTTCTGGGACCCCTTCTTGAACATCCCTTCTTCTTCCCTGAACCTGGATTAGGCACGATTTCCCATAGACTCCGTTGCAAGTTTGCTCATGACCTGCACATAAAGCAGACAATTACAGTACAATGGACTTTGTGTTTCCTCTCTGAGTAAAGCCTCTTTAAGAGTAAGGATTGTACCATAGCCATTACTGAGTATAATGCCTGATACATAGAGTGCACTCAATAAATACAAGTTATTCCTGTTATTGTCACTGTTACCAGGTGTGTTTGCAAATAGCATTTATATAGCTGTGTGTATGAACACATTTTTTAAAACTTATATCTTATTCTAAAGATATATAGGCTTAGAAGCAGCTCTATATGATATAATATTCTATCACACTATACTCTGTGATAGCTCCCATGTCAGTCTCTCTTTGTGTTCCAGGAGATGTGGTGATTAGTTAGACAAATTAGTATAGTTAGAATTTTTACAAAGAGTTCTTCGGGTGCTCTCTGTGTTTCCAGCTACAAACCGAGTCCCTGATTTACCTTGAAAATTATTTTCTATGTGGAAACATCAAGAACTCTTCCAATTCTTCCATATCTGTTTAATTCAAAGAGGGCAACTCACAGGAATTCTCTCAATAAATATTTGTGGGTTTATAGCATTTTGGTGCAGCCACTTTGATGTGGCTGTTTTAATTCAGGGCTTCGGGACCTTTTGTTACGGCCTAAAAAACAAACCATTAAAGAGGAAGCAATTTTGTACAACAATGTGTGGCACAGGCATCCAATCACGTTGCTGGGTTGGGTGTGTATGCTAACCTAATGTTTGTGTGTTTTCACTTTGACATGGCTGTTTTGACGCCTGACACTTCCATTACATCATATGGATCTTGCCAGAATGTTTGCTTTAAATACTCCTAGTCTTACTTGAATACCAACCATGTGCCTGCTTCTCATTTCAATGGCAGTAGAGATTCAAATGAAAGCAGAAGGCAAGGAGATTAATGATCTCAAGGGGACTGGAGAGTTCTGCCAAGAACTGGCTACGGAAATACATTCACCCTTTCAGAACACAAACGACCTCCATTCTTTGGTCAACGTTTCCTGGTTTAGAGCTTCAGATAACTGGTTGGAGAAATGTTTAAAAATGGAAAAGTATCCCACCGCAAACATAGAAATATGGTCTATCCATGTTAAAAAGATCATTTTGATAATTTCCCCCTGCTGTGTTGTAAAATGAATTTTCTGTCTGTTTCGCTTGGCAATGGGAGGAAATGGCATTTGTTGCTCACTGATCAGAAAGGCCCTCACCCACCTGCTGTGAGCAGTCACACCCTACTTTCTTTTTCAGACAGTCTGAGTGGTCATTAGTACACACATATGTCAGGAAATCAGAAGTTGCCTCAGAAATTAACTAGATGAGTAGAAAATTAGGCCATTAAGGGGAGATTAAGAAGCTTATATTTTGACTAACATTATCATCTGATCATGCAACATTATTCCTAATTATAAAACATTTTGTTAGCAAGTATATTAAGCAGCCTGTTAAGAAAAAGCAAGTCATTGTATTTGGGTTCAGGTCTTAACTCTGAGACTGGAAGCTAGGTTCTTGGTGTCTTTCTGGAATGGCAGGGCAAGTGGGTTAAGCCCCTGAACTAAATGTCATCCTTGTCATGAAGTTGATGATGGGTGTTATGTGTCTCTTCTTTGTGTACACTGGAGAAAGGTACCATGCTAGCATATTTTTAATTTTTAGGAAGTAGGCATCAGGCTTTTCTTTCTACACCCCACACAGCTAGCAAGAGATACAGTCAGGATTTGAAGCCAAGGCCCTCTGACTCCAAAACCTACACTATTCCCACCAGTTATTCCAAATCACTGGTCTCCAGCTTGGTGTGGGTTCCAAAGGAATGTTTCTCCAGTCTGTGACAAGAATGTCTGGATAAGGGCAACACCTCTCTGTCTTGTAAGTGCTGTCATCTGTTCAGAGACACCTCTCTTTTTAGGTATGAAAGGCTTGTTTTTGTTTTTCTTTTATCAAATGATGGTGATTGTAAATAGCAGCAAAAAAGATGACCTAAGATGTCAAAGTGAAAAATTGGCCTCACTATGGCAATCCCCAAGCTTCCATCTGAAATCTTCTTGGCCTGGGAAATAACAAAGCTGAGGAAGGAGAAGTACACCCATTACCCCAGTAAGAGCTCCTTTGGGCAGACTCCCAAGATGGCTTAGGTTTACCTGAGGTTTACCCAGAAAACGGCTGGGCTGCATCCATTGCTGGAGGTAATTGAAATACTTCTTAAAGCCATGCTTCTTGGACTCTAAGTGGTATTAGCTCTTGGCCAGTTTAGCAGTCCTGATAGTGAAGGTGACCTTTTAAAAACCACAAGAGATTGAATTTTTTTTCTTTGACTAGGTAAACTATCTTTTCCATAAAAGAGGTGAACCTTAGATGATCAGCCTTTGTGAGTTTTACATGTCCAGGATGGGGAAGACTTGAGCTTAGAGACATTTTAATGTTGATGTAACTCAGTATGACTCTCCTGAAAAAGTCACCTTTTTGCTGTTGTGACAAGAAAAAATGAGCTCATGTTTTGGAGCCAGACTTATCTGGATTTCGATCTCTACTTCTTTTAGCCTTTGCAACCTTGGTCAAGACTCATGTAAAGGCTCTGTAACATGGTAACTTCCCTCCCCAAGTTATCGTGCGGGGCGACTCTTTGGAAGACGCTACCATTGCATGTGGTATTCCTTTCCTTTACTGCAAGGATCTACATCAGTTTTCAGTGTGTCCTGCTGTCCTGCTTATAGGTGACCCTGAGTCACACTTTTATTTTTCTGCAGATGGTTCCAGTTTCCAACTGTGCCTGGAGAGGTTTCTACTAGTCAAGCCCCTGCAACTGTATAGGGGATGTGCCAGTCTCTCTAATCTCTGCCTTCACTTCTGTTTCAGTGCCAACAATATGCCCAAGCAGGTGGAAGTGCGAATGCACGACAGTCACCTTGGCTCAGAGGAACCCAAGCACCGGCACCTGGGCCTGCGCCTGTGCAACAAGCTGGGAAAGAATCTCCTGCTCACCCTGACGGTGTTTGGTAGGTACCTGCACCACCCCACCCCAAGGCCCCTCTTCTCTGGGTGTCTCCAGGCTCCGTGGGGCAGGTGGTCTCAGCGGCCAGCCCTTCCACCAGAAGCGAAGCCACGTGGTTTGCCTAGGGCCCTTTCTGCCCAGGCTTCAGTGATATAATTTTCCTCCTCACCTCCTCTAGCCGTTCGTTCTCTTTTGGATTCTAGTAGTTCTCAAATTTTATGCAAATAAATATCTTGTGAGAGTGTCGGCATGCAGATTCCTATACTCATGGAGACTTTGCTTTGGACCATCTGAAATGAGGCCCTGCAATCTACACCTTAGCAAACCCTCTAGGTGATTCCAAAGCAGTGATCCAGGGACCACATTTAGAGAACCATCTATATCAAGATAAGCACAGGTATTGCACAAAACCCCACTAAAACGGTTCCCAAGGTCTGAGCTTCTCCAGACACATCATTAATTTAGGTAATTTGGGCATATTAGCTAATGAGGTCAGTGTGGAAGATGTCTGTTTCAATGCCTTGATCTGCTCCAGCTCCATCTTGCAAGTCCTCTTCCTCTGCTTCAGACCTCCCCCAGATGACGGTTGTTCTCACGCTGTTGATACAATCTTGGTCTTAGGTTTTCCATGAGGGTTTATTGAAAATGGGGCGAGCTGCAGTTTCTTGTAATGATAACCACACCATTTCCTTTCTCAATCCCTCCCTTGTTCTTCAGCTCTCACTTAGGTTACACAGAGAAGCAATGAAGAACTTGTCCTTCCTACCCGCTCACCCCCACACACCTAGTTGCACCCCTCCATTCCATGGCCTTTCCTTTGAGGCAGTCGTTTGGTTGCCACTGGTTCAGGGTCAGGACTGGGAGCTTTCCATAGCTAAGTTTACTTAATAAGAAACCACAGGCATAGGTGGGTTTTCCAAAGGTTACCCACCATATAACCACATCTCATTCATCACAGGACTTGAAGCTGGAGAGTATGATTTTCACCTGCAGTAGAAAAAAAAATCAGGCTTGCAGCCACATTACTCCCTCCATATCCATGGAATTAACATCTTAGCCCACATTCCTGGGACTCCCTTCCTCCCTTATGGCCAGTGGTACTATGACCCAACTTGTGGTTTCTGCAAGGCTCATTCATGTTGGCCATCCATTTGCAGAGATCTAAAATTTTTCTTGTGGGATCTTTGAGTCTGTAAAGTAAAAGGTCCCTGCCAGCATCTCTGCCTAAATTGTTTCCTCCAAAATTATGTATTTTAGAGTCCATTCTTGAGCTCCCATAAGAGCAGCAATCTAAAAATTATGTAAAAGGACATAGACGTCAAGGACAAGCCTTGAGGGTGAGCCATGGGGAAATTATTGGAAGCCAAAGAAAATAGACAGGAAGAAAAAAAAAATAGAATTCATACTAGCTTGGTTAATTAAATGTTCTTTTTATCTGGCCTCCAGTTACATTGAGAAGACACACATTAAATGCCATTCCATGTGGCCAAGCTTGGGCTGGGCGAGGAAGCAATATCTGTCCTTGTGGGTTATTTCTATGGGCAATTTCTGGCTCCAAGTAGACAAATAGCCTCAAATACATTGGAGTCAAGTTGCCAGTGTGCACTTTCATAAAGCCGAGAAAGTTCTCCTTGACTCTTTGGGTGCTGACTTTTAGAATAGTTGGAGGTACAGAAAGTTCTCTCGCTAGTCATCAAAATCAGCTTCACTTATCTAATGTTGTTTTTGTCACATGTTATTCATCATCTCATACTGCAAAAGTGTGAGAAAGGTCAATGTTGCTGAAATAAGTGTCTAGAATTGTTAGTCATTTGACAAGGGCAAAAAATAAATTCAAATTGTTTTCTCCTTCCTTTTAGGTGTCATCCTGGGGGCAGTATGTGGAGGGCTTCTTCGCTTGGCATCTCCCATCCACCCTGATGTGGTTATGCTAATAGCCTTCCCAGGGGATATACTCATGAGGATGCTAAAAATGCTCATTCTCCCTCTAATCATCTCCAGCTTAATCACAGGTAAGACCACCTGACTACTGCCTGGCTAACATGGGTCATACTCCAGCTCTGGCTTTTGGATTGACTGTAGAATCTGAATTTGGTTGAGTGAATGTGCTTGTCTATGTTATTTCATTTCAGGGCTTTGGTTTTCCTGTCTCTGAAATGGGGATAATTAACCCTAAAGAAATAAAAGCTAGGCTGGGTGCAGTGGCTCATACCTGTAATCCCAGCACTTTGGGAGGCCGAGGTGGGCAGATCAGCTGAGGTCGGGAGTTAGAGACCAGCCTGACCAACATGGAGAAACCCCGTCTCTACTAAAAATAAAAAATTAGCTGGGAGTGGTGGTGCGTGCCTGTAGTCCCAGCTACTCAGGAGGCTGAGGCAGGAGAATCACTTGAACCGGGGAGGCAGAGGTTGCAGTGAGCCTAGAATGTGCCATTGCACTCTAGCCTGGGCAATAAGAGTGAAACTCTGTCTCAAAAAAAAAAAAAAAAAAAGAAAGAAAGAAAGAAAAGAAAAAAAGAAGCTCACCATCAATTAGTCAATCTATTTGTCTTTCTCTCCAACCGAAAAAAAAAGATGAAAAGGAAACACAGCCACATGTTACAAGTGATGCTACCTCTAGTGATTTATTTTTTAATGTCTACTTTTCTCACTTTTCTAAATTTTGTTCAGATGCTAATAAAAGTAATAAATGGAAAAGGAAACTGTCTACTATTTAATTGGGAATAGAGGGAGGTTGGCATTAAAAGAAAAGGAAATGCTAGGTATGAAAGCCCTCTTAGTCTTTCAAAACAAAGGTACTCTAATGTGTGACATCATGTTCTCTTATTTTTGACTAAAAGAATTAATTACTTTATTTAGAAGAAGTTGTTTCTCCTCTGTGGGCTTATACTAGTAGTTTGCTCCTTACCAAATAATGTTGCTCAAACAGGGTATAAATTGGTGCCCTCTGGAGACTAAGCTCTGAGTTAAGGGCAGGAAGATGAGGTCCATATTTGGGTACCAACCAGCTAACTGATCTGGAGAAGTTGCCCCCCTGGACTGGTCACCTCATGAAAGAAGTGAGTGAGGCTCTGGTTACTCCAGGAGATTCAGGGGCTAAGGTGGGTTGTTAGTCACTGGTCAACTGGCCTCAGCTGGTTGACCAGTGACTCCAGTGCCCGAAATGCTGGGACTCAGGATCAGGCACTCAGGGGCTAAGCGGGATCTTATCATTCAGAGATAGATTGAGTGAAAGGATGAGTTTACCATGAATACTCCTCCCTAAAACAGAGAAAATGTTCTCCACGCCTGTTAACAGGTCATACACTAGCCAACTTGGTGGGGAAACCTAGCTCCCATCGGCTATAATTAGACTTCAGGTTGTAAAGAGAAGTAGGTCCTAAATAGGTCAGGTTAATTTAGAGCAGCTCACATCACTAATTTCCTCCCCCATAGCAAAAAGGACTGACCACTAGAAAGGGGTTCAATCTCTCTTTCTGGTAAAAGCAGGAACTGAAACCAGGAAGTGAAGACGTTGAAGAAACAACTGGAAAAAAAACCCGAGGGAGCTGGAGTTTTTGTGACTTGCTTGGAATTTTTTCTAACCTCCCTAGGTATAGATGAAGCGCCCACCATTGGCAGGGTGCTTCACAGGGTGTTCTCTAATCCCTGCATGAGGCTGGGAAATGTGGATCTTCACTGTTCACCTCAGAGAAATGAGAGGGCTAGGCGAAATCATTATTCTCAGACTCTACATGTCAGTTACCACTAATATATTCAAAAAATGTTTTGAGAGTGGCACAGAGCTACCAGTTTTTTAGTCTTCCAAGTGAGGATATTAAACCATAAATGAATAAATGAGTTAAAATCTATCATGTACCAGCACCATTGCTTCATAAAAGAAAGGAAATGTTAAGACAAAAAAAAAGTGGAAAGAACATAATCTCAGAATTAAAAATGGGATGTCTTCAACTTTATTTTAACTCATTATTGCAGACTGACAAAAAAAGTTGTCACAGACCGTTTATAAATTCTAAACAGGAGGATCTCCAACTCTCCCAGTTCTGTAAAATCTTGAAAATCTCCCTGGATAATAGAATGATAAACTGTGGGATTGACCAAATATTCAGTACAATTGGCCTTCCATAACTGTGAGTTCCTCATCTGCAGACTGAAAATACTTGAGGAAAAAAAGCTAAAAAAATACAAAATAATAAAAGTTTTAAAATATAGCATAACAACTATGTACATAGCATTTACATTGTATCAGGTATTGTAAACAATCTAGAGGTGGTTTAAAGTGGACAGGAGGATGTGCATAGGTTATATACAAATATTATGCCATTTTACAGAAGAGACTTGAACACCCTCAGAGTTTGGTATCTGTTGGGAGTCCTAGAACCTGTCTCCTCATGGATATGGAGGGAAGACTACAGTAGGACATTTAATCAACCATTAACACATTTGGGTAATATGGGGCCAACATCATAGAAATGTAGACATGGGTCATTAACACAAGTGTAATAGAATTAATCCTTCTGCATTTCTTTTTAATCCAGGGTTGTCAGGCCTGGACGCTAAGGCTAGTGGCCGCTTGGGCACGAGAGCCATGGTGTATTACATGTCCACAACCATCATCGCCGCAGTGCTGGGGGTCATTCTGGTCTTGGCTCTCCATCCAGGGAATCCCAAGCTCAAGAAGCAGCTGGGACCTGGGAAGAAGAACGATGAAGTGTCCAGCCTGGATGCCTTCCTGGACCTTATTCGCAATCTCTTCCCTGAAAACCTTGTCCAAGCTTGCTTTCAACAGGTAACCCAGGGTTCAGATGTTCTCTCTTCTGCAGTCCTCTAAGTTATCAAGGCGATAACTTAGAGTCTGTGTTAACAGACCAACTCTGGGTAGGAATTTTCTTAATATGTAATTATCTCTGTCTAGGCCCAGGGATTCTATGAGGTTGTTTAGGGCAGGATCTTGGGATTGGTGTCTCCTGGTTTTAATTTTTTTAAACCTCCCCTTTTTCCAGCTCACTTAGTATCTTTTCGATCTGGGATTGTCATCCTTTTTTTCTCTCTCTCCTTACATCTATCTCTTCCTTTTCTTTTTGTGCACAAGGCTGGGAAATGCGTCTTTGAGTCATCCACGGGCATATTTTTATCAGCTTTGCCCACAACCTTCTAGAGTACACAGTGGTTCTCAAACTTGGCAATAAATCTAAACCACCAATGGCACTTTTTAAGAAATGCAAATACAGAATTTGTATTTCTTCAAAATATAAATATTGTGGAGATTCTGCACAATCAGAATCTCCAAGAGATGAATCTGGAACTTGGGTATTTTTTAAATTGTGGAGGTAATACATGGAGATTGTGAAAAATTTAGAGAGTTTAGAAATACATAAAGTAAAAGTTAGAAGCTTCTTCTTCCCCTTCTCTAGAACTACTTATGTTGAAAATTTTGTTTCCTCCCTTATATTTTTCTCTTGCCACATATGCAAGTGTGCATAATCTTTAAAACAATTTAACCCACGTCGGGTGTGGTAACTCACACCCATAATTGCAGCACTTTGGGAGACCGAGGTGGATGGATGATTTGAGGTTAGGAGTTCAAAACCAGCCTGGCCAACTGGTGAAACCCAATCTCTACTAAACATACAAACATTAGCCAGGTGTGGTGGTGGGCACCTGTAATCCCAGCTACTTGGGAGGCTGAGGCAAAGTTGAGCCAAGGAGGGTTTGAGCCCAGGAGGTGGAGGTTGCAGTGAGCAGAACCACTGCACTACAGCCTGGAAGCAGAGTGAAATGCCATCTAAAAAAAAAAAAAAAAAAAAAAAATTCAGCCCAATAGTACTCCATTATTCATACAACGTTGCATCTGACTTTTTTACTTCAGGGTGTTTTAGAGTCATCTCTTTCTTTTTACATGATTGCATAATATTTTTAAAGGATAAATTCCTAGAAGAAGTGAAAATGCCCTGACAAGGAGTTTTATATTTTGAGTCTGCTAGCTGTTGCAAAATGGCACTACAAAAGTATGTAGCAGTGGGTACAGATTCTTAGCAATGTATACTCCCACTTGCTGCGTACATACCTATACATTCTTTTAAACCTGTGATTTTTTAAAAACAGGTGATTCTGCTAAGTGGAACCACTGAGGCAGCTGACTAGGCCCCATCCACTACCCTGTTTTCTAGCCCCAAGGCCAGCTTAGGCTAGAACACACCCCAGACACCCCAGTTCCCATTAACCCAGGTAGGAACTAAGCTAGAACCAAGCAGTCTCCTTCAGCCATTTCCAAGCACAGAAGAACGAGCTTAGAAAACAGGTAGCTTAGAAGAAAAGAATGTATTCCTAGTTGTCTCCAAATGTAGTCATTAACCATTGCTGAGCCCAGATTACTCTGAGTTGGGATATGTTCCCTGGTTTCAGATGCCATTTTAGTGGCACATGTAGCATGGACCTATATTAAAGGAAATCATTACAGGCCAGGGAAGTTGGATGCAGAAATAAATAGAAATAAGCTGGAGAAGAAAGTGCTTACTGGGCTCCATCTGTATAGTGTGTTTGCCCCTCAGCTGGCCTGCTCAAAAAGATGAATCAACTTGCTTTGGAGTGAGAGACACAATTGCGTGCTGTCTATTCTTAACATTTTGGAAAGAGCGTTCTGGGATTGCAGCTGCAGGAGGCTGAGCTAGTAGTAGACTTGGGGACAGGGGAGCATGGGAAGGGTAGGGAAGGACAGATTTGGACTCAGTTCTGTGCCTGGTCATGGTCATGCTCTGTGCAAGAAGGAAGGCAGAACCAAGAAGCAGGCAGGCTCTTGGAGCTATTGCTCTGGTCTTGGAGTGAGCTTTTGCGGAGCTGGCCATGCTCACACTTGGTGAGCACTGTGGTGGATGGGCAGTCTTTGCATGCAGCTGCCCATGACAAGGGATGCTGTCTGCCACTCTGGAATAGAGACATGGGCCATTCCTTGCCCCATCCTGGCCCTGACCCCAACTTTCCACTGCCAAAATTCATATGAGGACTGAGCCTTGGTCCCCCAGGAGGCTCAGGATCAAGGTCCCTTTGGATTGGGAGAATCTGAGGAAGAATGGTGTAGAATCTACCTCAGGGAGAGGATGAGTACAGATTCCTTAAGCCTGGGAGAAAGGCACTGAAGAGGACTTGAGGACAGGAAACTCTTATAAAGGGACATGGCATTTCCAGAGAGAAAGGGTGCACGAGAGGCATCTTCTGTGTCCATGAGTACAGCTGGAAGTGATTTAAAATAACCTCTCTTGAGTGGAGGGAGCTCCCTGACCAGAGTTAGAAACAGAGATGTAAAGAGGAAGATGAGCTGTCCCGGTTTGCCCAAGACAGGTACCTGTGTCTTTGTGAGCATGGAGGCCTCTTCTTGCTATTTAGGGCTTACTCTGAACCACAGTGAGATTTCCAAGAGAGTAACTGGCTGTAAGATATGGCCTGACAACATTAAATCACCATTAAATCAACAATAAAGAACCCACATGGGTTCTTTTCCTCCAGGAAATTCAGTGATCTGTGTATATTCACTCGGCCAATACTTTTGAGCAGGACGGGCTGCCAGGTTCTCTGCTTTGCATAAGAATGCCGCAGGGGAGGAGACAGATGAGGACCCTGCCCCAAGGAGCTCACTTACATTAAAGAGGAGGGAGGTAGACCAAAACAAACATCAGGGAAACACAGAAGAGACTGAGATATTAAAACAGATGTGCTCTGAAGGCTAAAGGCAGGATGATAGGCTGGGTGGTAACTAGGGGAGATGTTTGAGCTGAGATGATAGGGGATCAGAATAAGTTAAGCCTACAAAGAGCTAGGGAAAGAGGCTTCTCAGCAGAGGCACAGATGTGCAGAGGCTGAAAAGTACTTAGCATGTTCAGAGAAGAGAAAGGAGGCTGTGTGAGGCCAATGTGGTGGGTAGAGTAAGTGGAGGAAGATGAACTCAGCTCAGGCAGGACTTGATGGGCCAAGGGAAGTTAAGGATATAGAGTTATAGGTAGCCACACTTACTTATATACTGTATGTAGTCAAGAAGAAAGGTGAATAGGTCAGTTTATGGCTTTTGCAGGTTTTACGGTGAGAGAAATGATGGTGGCTTGGGGTCAGGGAGACTGGAATTGGCACCTGCTATGCTTTGGATATCTGTCTCTTCCAAAATTCATGCCGAAATTTAGTTGCCATTATAACAATATTGATAAGTGGGCCCTTTGGGGAGGTGATTGGGCCATGAGGTCTCTGCTCTCATGGATGGAATTAATGCTACTATAAAACGATGAACTTGGCTCCTTTGTGCCTCCCTTTGCCTTTCTACCTTCCTCCATATAACGATACAGCAAGAAGGCTCTTTCCAGATACTGATACCTCCCTTCATTGTGTACTTCCCAGTTTCCAGAATGGTGAAAAAACAAATTTCTGTTTATCATAAATTATCCAATCTCAGGTATTCTGTGGTAGCAGCACAAAACAGTCGAAAACAGTCCTTACATGGAGTTGTACAACCAAACAGGTTCTGTAAGGCAGGAACTCAGGCAGAGAACTAGGCGTGCGTTCAGTGTTCCTATCTCTCAGCTTCAACTTATGCCATTGGCCTGTGCTATTTGGAATCTGGATTTTTGTAGTCAAACATAATTCATCTCGAGTCCTGCTTTAGCAACGAACTAGCAAGCTGCCCTTGAGTCGAGCAGCTACTGTTGACACAAGACTTAATAGATGTAAAACAGGTAGCAGCTGGCCTCCTGCCTGATACTGATAGCCATCATTCATTTAGATGCATGAATATTTCTCTTTTTAAACCAAGCTTTGGCTTCTTTAGCATCTTTAGGGTAGGTCGACAGTTGGCTTTGGTCCCCTTTTCTTTCCTGGGTGCATGGCTCTGCTGTTCACGAAAGCTTCTCTTCTGATCCTTCCTGCATTCGCTCTTCACACCAATGTTGCCCAGATGAAGGGGCCGGTGGGCTGCCTGTTCTCCCCTCAAACAGCTGGCCCTAGGCTTCGTCTCTCCCTGCACAAGCGCATGCGGCCAGGCTAGAACAGAGAGCACCCTGGCTTACCTCAGAGAACACTGACCTCCCTTGCCTTCTATTTCGGATAACTGGTCAGTTCAGCATTGCTTTCTTTGGGGCCCAGCTACAGTAGGATTAGTTCCCTGTAGCTTTACATACAGCACAAACCGTAGAAATAACTCAGTGGAGGTGAGGCCATCTGAGTTGAAGTCCCAGTTCTGCCCATAACTCCATGACGTCCAACAAGTTGACTTCCCCATACATCTTCTTCCCTATCTATTCAGGGTTCAGCCATCTGTTACCTACTACATGCCGGCACTGACATTCTAGGATTCTGCATTGAGTTCTATTTTAATGCCCCTGGAGGTGGTGTTTTTTGGGCTTAGATGTGGATTTTTATAGCATTCTGCATGTAGGGTGCCTGGCACCTTTAAAAATAGGACCACTGCCATGGATGTCGAGGAATAGCGGGAGAGGTTGCTTGTGAGTCATCTGACAGAGATGCTTGGGGAACATTGAGCAAGGCTTGGCATCACTGCCCAGAAGGAGCAGCTGTCTTCCCACCTTGAATTTGGATCTGAAATATGAGCAAATTCTCCTGCCATGGTAGCTGCTGGCAGCTGGCACTCTTGGTGCCCAGATGGAGATTTCCAGCAGAGCCTGGCTCTAGAAGGAGCCCAAACTGAGGTGGCCTGTGATGCCCCTGTCCAATGGGGACCAGGTAGGGGGGAAAACAGGTGGATTGTGAGTTGCTGGTCTGACCCCTGCCAAGGCTTCCTATTCTGAACCAGACCCAAATCCCATGACAAGTGGAAGGACCATCACAACTAGGAGCACCAGTTTCACCTCTTCACCAATTGTGAAGAGCATCAAGTTAGACATTTGATACTGTTTCTGAGCTACAATCATAGGAGTGAAAGAAGACATTTATCCCCCAAGTTTAAGCTTGTGTCTTATTATTGACCACACTACTTACAGTACACTTGGAAATTATTTTCATAAATTCTATATTTATGAAATCGTGTCATTTGCAGCAATATGGATAGGACTGGAGGTCATTATCTTAAGTGAAATAAGCCAGGCATGAAAAGACAGATATTGCATTTCTCATTTTTATGTGGGAGCTGAAAATTTGAACACATGGAAAAATAGGGGAAAACTAGATAACAGAGGCTAAGAAGGGTGAGTGGGGGGAAGGGGAAAGGATGAAGAGAAGTAACTTAAAGGGTGTAAACATGCAGAAAGATAGAAGGAATTCATTCACTGTTTGATAGAAGAGTTGGATGACTATATTTAAAAAATGTATTATACTCAGATGATAGACACCTTAAATGCTCTGATTTGATCATCACACATTGTATACATGTAAAAAATTTCTCATGTACCCCATAAATTTGCACAAATGAAAATTCTGTAATTATCTGTCATTAAGATGATTGTATCTCGCTGTAGATAATAAAATACCACTTTGCTAAATATAGATATATAAAATATTCTCCAGTTTTCATAACCTTGCTTTGGCATTTCTTAATTATTGTTAACATATTGGATATCTTAAAATATATGAGTAGCCAGGCTTTTTTTTTTTTTTAACTTCTAGGCCAAACCTCAGCTTTGTGCCTTTTTTCCCCTCACTCTGTTAGATTCAAACAGTGACGAAGAAAGTCCTGGTTGCACCACCGCCAGATGAGGAGGCCAATGCAACCAGCGCTGTGGTCTCTCTGCTGAACGAGACTGTGCCGGAGGTGCCGGAGGAGACTAAGATGGTTATTAAGAAGGGCCTGGAGTTCAAGGATGGGATGAATGTCTTAGGTACGCAAGCTGGTGGTCCGGGATTCTGCTTCCCCGGCAATGGCTGGGCTCTCCTGCACTCCCTTCTCAGAAAACTGGTGATTCAGTTGTCCTCTAGGAGGAGCATGAGGCTCTCTCTGGGGAGCAATTTGAGGGTTGCTGGGACTAAGAGCTGAGCCATTTAAGGAAGAGGGAGAAGGGCAGAGGAGACCTTGAGGGGACAGGGCAGCATGGATGTGAGAAGAAGGAGGGAGCTCACCGTCGTTGGGCACATTCCCTGACTCTCTGCGTGGTGTTAGAAAGTCACTTTCTGTAACTGTCTGTGTTATTAAGTGACACATCCATTGCTTTCATTTCTTAAGCATATTTTAAAAGCTGCCCAGTGTACGGGTCCTGTGCTAGGTGCAGAGGCTGGACCACTCCAGCTCTCATAGTTTGCCAGCAAAGCAATGCTACCAGGACTGTAAAGTGTTAGAGTAGGTACCAAAGGAGCTTTACATATTATCTTGTTTTACTCTCTGGGATCCCAATGAGCCCTTTCTCCCAGTCCGGTGCCTTCTTAGCATGCCATCCTAGAGGGTTTTGGGTTCTGCAGTTGGGCAGACCTGGGTTTGGATCCAGTATGGACCACTTGCCGGTGATCTGACCCTGGGCAAGTTGCTCCATTTCTCTGAGCCTCATTTGTAAAATGGAAATGGGATTGGTATCTATGTTGTAGATTACTGTGAGGATGAAATGTGATTGTGCGTCTAGGGCATAGTAGCACATGCCATATGCTGTATCCCTGTGAGCTCTGATCATTATTCAAAGTGGGTAGAAAGCTGAGGAGTTCAACAAGAAAATACCTTCAGGAGGGACAGAGGTTTCTTACCATGTGAGCGGCTCTAGTCTGCCCTGTTTGCTCCCGTCCCACCCAGTCGGTCCACTTCCTTCCATAACCTTCACCCACCATTAGAATGGTGTCCCCTAGACAGGAAATAGGGGCATTTGGCCAAAACCTGGGAGAAATGGTAACTCTGGATGGATGAAGTATTTTTATTTATCCAAGCACAGTTTCTAAAGGTTTGGATGACAGCTGTTTAGAGATGAATGAGCTCAGTAGTCCTTTCATGTTGTCATCTAAAAGATCACGTGACCTTGTCTTCCTAGTTTGGTTGTGAGATAAAATACAGAATGCCCAGTTAAATCTGAATTTTGGATAAAAAGCAAATCGTTTTTAGTGTATATCCCAAGTATTGCATGGGATATAATAATACTAAAAAAAAAAAGTCTTCATTGCTTACCTGAAATGCAAAAAGTAATTGAGTGTCTTGTTTGTTTGTTCCAAATTTGGTAAGCCAACTCCTTAGCCATCCAGAATGGTAAAGAGAAAGAGGAAAGAGAGGGAACAGAATTGCACAGTCACTGAGAAGCAGAAGTGGATCTTTTTTGTTTGGCCTGGCAGGAAACAGGTTGGGTGAGTGAGAGTGAGGAACGAGATGAGCTGACTAGGTTGCCAGGTGATGGAAGATCAATAAACATTGTTTAACAACCAGTGGGAGATGAGAGGTGGAAGGAGGAAGGAGAGTTCTTCTTGGGAGGTTTTGCAAATATCCCCAGCACCCACCACTGAGCAGCTCTTCCCCACCACTGCCCAGATATCTATGACCCTTTCAGGACCTTCCTATCTCCCCCGTGGTCCTTTCTAGTGGGTCATAACTTAAGGCACCCAGTCTCCTTTTGTCAAATTGTTCCTCAGTCTTCCCCATACTCTGGAGGAGCTTGAGGCCATGAACAATGGGGCCAGAGCTTGAGTGAATCATTCAAAGACTTTCCTGGTTGTTTCCCGGGTCTTGGTGGATTCTGGGAAGTCACAGGACCTTTGGCTCTACTGGGGAGTTTCAACACAACTCACTACTCTGTAACCTCAGTGGCCAAGTCTAAGAGGGCTTTGTTCAAATGGAACACCCCCGTACCAGTGAATTATTTCAATTAGGCAATGTTTACAGAGAAAAATTACAAGCTGAATACGATTTCCATCCAAGTACAGATCAAGGCTCTGGAAAGCCAAGGGAAGTTAGGTTGTTGAGAAACTTCCCGTTTACAAATCATGGCTGAAATAAGGTTATTTCCATGGTCTTCTGAGGGTGGAGATAGTGGCTTTTTTATTTGTTTCTTTTGCTGTCTTTCTGTTTTTTGGCTTTGGAAAGTCCCGAGGATTAAGCACTTGTAGTACGTGAAGATACAACCCCAGCTCTGGCCTCTCACTTCTTTAAGGACCCATTTCTCTCCTAAAAAAAAAACTCCAGAAAAAATTCTGTGCTCCATCTTTCTCCCGATTGCTTAAATCAATTCCAACTGCTCCTTTAAAAATCTATCTCTCATAGATATGGCCAGTTTCTGCTGACACTGAGTGGAGGTTTTTTTTCCTCCAGTTCTTTGGGACCTTGATACCTTGGGCATTTTCTCTTAATTTCAAATGAAATTAACCAAGTAATGTGAGCTATTCTCACCCAGAATATTCAGATTGATTCTTTCCCACAACCCACCTAGGAGACTTCTCTCCATGGGCTTGAGAGAAGGGCTTGGGAATGGCCTGAAATTGATTTGTACATTACTGCAGAACTAGTTCCCTCTGTCCTGGATCTAATCTTCCCTAAGCCTTTGTCTTTCCAGATCAATAACTCACTTGTGAAGTCACTTGTCAAGCTTTCTGGCTGAGAGCAAAAAGAGGAGATAGTAAATGTGAAGTATTAGCAACCCTAAGTGCAAGTGCCGGATTCTTTTTGCTGAAGATAGGAAGGATCCATCAAAGGGTAGTTAGACAACCTGGGTTGATATATGCTTGCTTGGTGTAAAGGGGTTAGTGTGTTAGATGACTAGGGAAAGAGTAAAGTCAAAGGTTCAGAGAGAAGGAATTTCCTTCTAAGAGAAACAAATTATAATGCTGTACTTTACTAGGTACAGGTTAAGACTTCAGGCATAACTGGACGCCATTGGAAACTGGATATAATACGAGGGACTGGAAATTAGGACCGCCAAATTGAGCAGGTTAGGTGCAGGGAAAGGAGGAAAGAGAAGATGGCTTATACTTCAAAGTAAGAGAACAAGTCAGGTGGGCAAGCAAAGTCCTGTAGCCAAGGGCATAGCAACATTGATTTATAGAATATGTAAGTCGTCAGAATTGAGACCTCAAGACTGGCAATACTAGATCAGGGGTCAGAGGTCAGGGGGCACATGGGGGTTAGAAATCAGAAATCCAGACAGCCCCCAGGCAGTCCTGGAAACACCTGTAAGCTGCACAGTGTGCCCCAGTCCCTGGATGCACTGGGATGAGACTCCTGGCCTGAGCATGAGATACCGAGGGAGAGAGTGGAAGGGACCAACAGGAGTAGTAGGAGGAGCAAAGCCAGGCCTATTCTTGGAGGAACTAAAGTGTACAGCAGACTCCCAGGACATCAGGTGCAGGAGATGAGGTAAAGCCAACACAGAAGTAAGACTCATGATTGGATATTGGAGTTGGTCCAAGACCTAGTGCAATGTGATGCTGACATGGAGAGGGTAGAGATGAAGCTCCTTAAATCCTTCCTGGGGTTAGGATTGACCCTTGAGGCTGATGTGAGGCTGAACTTAGATACAAGTCAAGAATGTCAAGTGAAGGAAAAAGAGTCGAGGGACTAGGAACTAGCAAAATCCGACAGTGAATCTATATTCTATCTTTATAATCCTGAAAAAATAACTAAAATAAAAAGAAAGCATTCTAACCATTTCAGCCTTGAAAACAATTATGACAAATTCATAAATAACAGATTACATTTTTAAAAAACTGTATACATTGGAGTTTTAGATTTCTTATTGCTTTCCATTTGATTTTTCAATATTTTTTTCTCCCTGTCGTTTTATGTGTGGAGTAATAAAAAATATTTTTACATTTAGGATTTTGTAAGAGTGGAACATACCAGCCATGCATTGGTTTGGGATAACACCAAAACAAGCTAGATTTAACTCCAGCAAATACTTTATTGGCTAATTGGTCTCTGCTATTCCAATACTGGCTCCAAAGTTTGCATGATAATCCCCAAGTCCCAATAAGCTTTTCCTTGTTAATCTGTGTAATAATGGAATCTGCTTACACATGATATAATAAGTGAGGGGAGAGAGAAGAGAGCACCTTTCAGTTTGGAATGAAAATGAATTCATTTTCTTCAAGGACCTAACACTGCTTACAGTTTAACTTGCTTATGTGGAAAATGTTCAAGAAATCCATAATTATCCAGAGGAAAGTTACATTCAGTATGAAATATAATGCTTTTTTAAAAAATGTCTAATTCATAGGGTAACCAACAGTGAGAACATGGCTCTAAACATTGGGGAATGGTAAAGAATGAGGGAGAAAAAAATACATTTTTTGTGATTTGTCCTTCTGTGTAATGTGATTCACCCAACAGGTCTGATAGGGTTTTTCATTGCTTTTGGCATTGCTATGGGGAAGATGGGAGATCAGGCCAAGCTGATGGTGGAATTCTTCAACATTTTGAATGAGATTGTAATGAAGTTAGTGATCATGATCATGTGGTAAGTGGCCTTGTTCTTACTTCTTAATAGTGGGACGAGAAAGCCTTGGGGGTCCCCAGAGGATACTGGAGCTCTCCCTGCAGAAAAACCTTGGCATGGGCTAATCAAATGTCTTCCCAGAAAGACCTTGAAACAGGGTTGAAAGTATTTTTTTTGGAGCTTCCCCTAGAACAAGAGTAGGCAAATTATGTCCCTTGGGCCAAATCTAACCTACTGTCTCTGTTGTATGGCCAGTAAGTTGAGAGTGGGTTGTATATTTTTATGTAACTGTCTTAGTTGGGGCTGCTATAACAAAGTACTAAAGACTGGGTGGCTTAGAAACAACAGGAATTTCTTTCTTATGGTCCTGGAGGCTGGAAATCCAAGATCAGGGTGCCAGTATGGTTGGGTCTGATAAGGGCTCTCTTTCAGGTTGCAGCCCAACTTCTCATTGTATCCTCAATTAGAAAGATATTTATTTTTTTGTTTGAATTTTATTTTATTATAATTTTTTTGAGGCAGGGCCCCACTCTGTCACCCAGACTGGAGTGCAGTGGTATGATCATGGCTCACTGCAGCCTCAACCTCCCTCATTGCAGCTCAAGTGATCCTTCCACCTCAGCCGCTCAAGTAGCTGGAACTACAGGTGCACACTACTATACCCAGCTAATTTAACATTTTTTTTTGGTAAAGACGAGGATTTCACTATATTACTCAGGCTGATCTCAAACTTCTGGGCTCAAGTGATCTTCCAACCTAGGCCTCCCAAAGTGCTCGGATTATAGACATGAGCCACCTTGCTCAGCATGGAAAGAGATTCAGAAAGCTCTCTGGGGTTTCTTTTATACAGGCATTGTCTTAGTCCTTTCCATGTACTATAACAAGATATCTTAGACTGAATAATTTATAAACAATAGGAATTTACTTCTCACCCTTATGGAGGCTGGCAAGTCCAAGATCAAGACACTAGCAGATTTGGTATCTGTTGAGGGCCTACTCCTGGTAGTAGGCACCTTCATGTGTGTCCTCACGTGGTAGAAGGGGCTCCCTCAAGCATCTTTTATTAACAGCACTGATTCCATTGAAGAGGGCAGAGCCCTCATGACCTAATCACCTCCTAGATGGTTTACCTCAACACCACTGCACTGGAGATTAAGTTTCAACATATTGATTCAGGGGACATATGAATTCAACATATGAATTGTAGTTTTTGCCTTTACTTTCAATGGCAAAATACTCAATTACTTTTGCACCAACCTAATAATTAACTTGCCTAAGATTATTATAGCTAGGTAGAGAAAGAGTTGTAGTTCATATTGGTTTCAAAATTCTTAATGCATAAGCAGGTAGGTTTTTTGGTTTGAATTGTTAAGCAATATTGTTTCCTCTTTATTTCACATGTGTTTATAGTCAGTGACTCTGAAATCTAGGGAGCCTAAGAGAGCACGAGCATCTACTCTCTCTCATCATGGAAGCTCTGTCACCTTCAATTACTGGACACTTCTGGTGTCCCATATCCATCAGACAGAAAGCTTTTTACTTGCATTTGTTTCACATCCCTAGGGTGGTCCTGTATGTCTGCCTAGAAAAAAGTAAGGCCACTCTTAGACCAAGTCACACCTGTGTTCTCTTTTCCACAGGAATTCTGGGTCACCGATTCCCCATCTCTGCATGTTACAGGCCTACCCACCTTCTTTGCCAAACCTCTTCTGATCCTTTTCCACTTTTCTGTAGGTGCCTTTCATGGAAATTCCCGCTGCTTTTTCTCTTCTCCCTTTCCTTGTCTCCCACCCCACCTCACAAGGGGAAAAATCTGTTCTTATTTTTTTATCTCCACAAACCAAACATGGTGATGTGCCTGTAGTCAATTGTTACTAAAACATTAGGAATGAGTGGGATAGCTGAAAGTGCCAAGATTTCAGATCAAGAAGATGTTGCTCACTATTTCATGAACCATATTTATCAGGCCTGGCTTGTTCAGATCATTGTTTTATGGTGCTTTTAAAACACAGAAAGGTTGCTAGGAAAATAACATGTTCTCTTTTATGATTGTACTGATTCTTCAGCTTCCCAGGCAATGCTAGATTTCTGAATATTTCTTTTGTATGAAGAGTTGGTAATATGGTAGTGTAGTAAAACATATTTTTTAAGTCCTTCAGATTCATCTGAATCTGTTGAGAGTTTAATACATGATAATACACAATGCAGAATAAGTTTCTTGCTTAAACATTAGGATCTTCCATTGTTTCCTAGAATTTCTGGCAGATTATGCATCTTACTCCAAATATGCAGCAGATATTTCTGTAATATGATGCCAATAACATGGGCAATGTGTGTCCTTCCTACCTCCAAAACAATGTGATTTCCACCAAATCCTTGCAGGAAAGGGAATCTTCTAGGACATCAGATGAGTCAGTGGGATGAAGTGCAGCCTCCCTTCTCCCCAGGGATGGAGGGTGGTAGTATGAATTAAGAAGCTTCCCATTCATTGAAACCAGAACTCCTAAATACTTATTATCATCTTGGGAGGTAAAAAGTGGTTGTGAGGCAGGAATAAGACCTTAGAATGATTTCTGACAGCTGTTTGGTTACCTCATCTAGGCTCATAGGAGGATGTCACATGACATGAGATGCCAATTGTACACATTTCTTTAATTCTTTCGCCGTCTCGTCAGAATCAGTATTTGCTAATGATGTGTGTAAGAAGGTTCTGGATAAAACAGTCAACTACTCTTTGACCCCTCAAAGCTTAAAAAAGCAGAATTCTTTTCTATGTAGAAGTTACAATAATAATAATAGCAAAATATAAGATTATAATAGTTATATAATGTAAATATTAAATATAATTAATTATAATATATAATAGTATGTTACATATTAATATATACATATATTGTGATATATTTAATTATATAATATAATTATATAAAATATAATTAAATATAATTATATTTTATATAATTAAATATAATATATAATAAGATTATAATATTTTTATGATATAAATTAAAATTATTTATTAACTTCTGGCTATATGTTCAGTACTATTTCAGTGACAGTACATGTACTAACCCATTTATTATTGAGAAAATTATTATTAAATAACCTAAATATACCAAATTCCTGCTAAATACTTAATATTATTACAATTATTTTACATGCATTAGCTCATCTATTCTTCACAATAGTACCAAACAAAAATAGGTGCTTTTGTTAACCCATTTACCAAATGAGAAAACTAAGCACAGAGGCAGACTTGTCCAATGTTATGGAGCTGTACAGAAGTGATACCTACATCAATTTTTTTTTTAACTTCAGACTAGATTGAATCCAGGATCCTCCTATTGCAAGCTGTGTGACGTTAGGCAAATTAGACACACTCTAAACCCCAAGATTCTGATCTGTAAAATGGGATGATTATAGAATCCATGGCATAGGTTGCTGTGAGAATTAAAACTGTGACAAGGTCCAGATGCAGTGGCTCACACCTGTAATCCCAGCACTTTGGGAGGCCAAGGCGGGAGGATCATGATGTCAGGAGTTCGAGACCAGCCTGGCCAACATGGTGAAACCCCAGCTCTACTAAGAATACAAAAATTAGCTGAGCATGGTGGCAGACACCTGTAATCCCAGCTACTCAGGAGGCTGAGGCAGGAGACTGACTTGAACCTGGAAGACAGAGGTTGCAGTGAGCCGAGACTGCGCCACTGCACTCCAGCTGGGGAAAGAGTGAGACTCCTTCTCAAAAGAAATAAATAAATAAAGACTGACCAACAGTCACAAAGTATCTTCTTTGTGCTGGGAACTGTCTAAGCACTTTACATGGATTAGTATTATAGTAACAGCTGTTTGCTGTTACTTGATTATCATCAGTTTCAATCCATATCCTTTGTATCTCTGTGTTCATGAATTCTTTCAGAAGCCTGAAAACCCCTTAATTTTTGTATGATTTTCATATCCTCATTTTCTGATGAAGTTATTTAAAACTTTTTTTCCAAAATTTGAAAAACTTAAACAGAAAGTAAAATGTTTCATAATCTTACCCCTATAAAAACACAAAGTAAGAAGTAAAATCTCTGCCTACTCTTCCAATTCCTTCTTTCAATAAACCACCATCAATCCACACTGTTAAAGAAAAAACTATTAGATGACACTTGTTAAAGCGCACTAGGGCAGATTTTATTCAGGACCATTGCAATGAGCACAGGGACTGCAGCAATGGAATTTTGCAGTGGGGGAGAGAGATGGCGCTCACTTGCAAGTACAACATGAGCAAGTGGGAATTTATAGCCATGGAGCAAAGTGGGGGCAGTGGATGGTCTAGAGTAAGAGGGATCCTGGCTAAACCAGACCCACACGATTCTTGTTGAAGGCCACAGGGTGACCAGACATCACCTAAAGAACCTGATCAGATACTGAGGGTGATCAGATTTTGAGGGTGGGGGTTCTTGCTAACCTAACTTAGCAGAATTTTTTGCTAACCGGATTTTATAAGGTTTAGCAAAGAGCCCAGAAGACGGTTCAGAAACCTAACTGAAGTTTAGGCAAACAAATAATCTTTGTCAATCCATCCATTTTTTTTCATTCAATAAATATTCTATTCTGTGCAGGCAATGATTTTAGGTAGTGGTGACATAATGGTAAATAAGACAGAGAAATGTTCTGGCCCTCCTGGAGCTTATATTTCTAGGGAAGCGGGAGAGGGAAAACCAAAAGGGAGCAAGTGGGAGCAAATTGTCTTTGTAGCACTTATTGCTAATTCAAATAGTAATAAGTACCATGAACTAGTGAGCGATAGTGATGGGGGGAAAAGTGATGGGCCACGTGGTACTGTCTGGGAAGGTGACGTTTAATGAAGACCTGCAGAGTGAGCCAAGCAACCTGGTGAAGAACTGAGGGGAGGATGTTCCAGGGAGAAGAAGTGGCAGGGAAAGGCTTTTGAGGATCAGAACAAAGGTCTAGAGAAGCTGGAGTGTGGTTGGTGAAATGGGGCAAAAGGAGGTGAAGTTGGAGAGGTTGGCAGGAGACAGATCCCCCAGGGTCCTGCAGCCCACCTTGATGGGTTGAAATTTCATTTACTTGCAAAAGGAAGTCCCTGGAGGAATAATAAGCCTGGAGGCTATACAAACTGCTTTTCACTCTGTCTTGATGAAGCGTTCTAATCCACAAATGGTAACTTTTAACAAAAATCACTTTTTGGGTAGCTAGAATACCTATCCTTAAATGGGTTGGGGAAAATGGAGATTTGTGATATTTTCGGACCATGGACAGCACCTTTCAGCAACTCTGGGAATGTGTGTTTAGCTCTGTTGATAAGCTATTGGATAACGTGTGGGACAGAACCAGAGGGGCTTCACAGCAGGGCTGAGAAAGTCCCTCAGCTTACCTCCACTCCAAATGTCTGTCCCATCATCTGTCCCAGGCCTGAAAACCTCAAATGAATTATTCCAGTCAGTTAAGACCTCAAAGATCCTGAAGAAATTGGAGCTAAGGTAAATGATTTCCAAAAGGTCACCAAGTAATATCTGCATTTCATCAGTTGCAGTCAAGATTTTTGTTTTCTTGGAATACTGGTTTTCAAACACATCAGAATTACCTGGGGAGCTTGTTTAAAATATAAATGTCCCAAGGCCAGATCCAGGACATTTTGACTCCATAGGTATGTGGTAAGCCCCAGGAATCACATTGGTAACAGGAAGCTGGGAGTTTGTGACACATGGACACAGATTGAATTCTAGGTAGCTTGCCTGCTGTAGATGAGTAGGTGTTTGTGGAGTCCTGGGAGGGGGATCTTGGTGGGACCCTTAGGCTGGCAAGGGCTGAGGGACAAAGTGGGAGGAGGTTAGAATGCACACAGCAGTAAGAAAAAGATTCCGCAGGCCAGTCCTGGATGAATCTGTGGCCTTGAAAACAGAGAACAGGACCAGCCTAAGAGCAGCGTGGAACCCATTTCCTCTCCCTAGCTCTCTAGCCATTTCCTTCTAATGTGGAAACTGGACCAACAATCACTGGGTGTTATTTGGCTTCAGAACTCTCCGTGAAGCCCTCAGCCTCTTTATGCACTTTGGTTTGTGGTTTTGATTGTTGGCTTCATCTCAGAAGCTTTGAGTGGTAGCCTTGGGTGCTGGGCATTTGCCCTTCCTTTTCCATAGAATGACATTTTCAATGAGATAATTCATTGAATGGAAACCCAGAAACCCAAAAGCTCCAGTTTCAGAGTGAAGGCCTAAGTTATTTGTTTTAAAAATGGGTGCAGTTGGTCGGCCACACCTGTAATTCCAGCATTCTGGGAGGCGGAGGCGGAGGCGGAGGCGGGAGGATTGCTTAAGGCCAGGAATTTGAGACCAGCCTGAGCAAAATAGTGAGAGCCCCATCTCTACAAAAATAAAAATAAACAAAAATTAACCAAGAGTGGTGGCATACACGTGGCCACCACTCTCAGGCTGAGGTGGGAGAATTGCTTGAGCCCAGGAGGTTGAGGTTATAGCAAGAAATGATTGCACTACTGAGCTCCAGCCTGGCTAACAGAGCAAGAAAATAAAATAATAATAATAATAATAAATAAATAAAACAAATATAGGCATAGGAAAGTAATGACCCTAAAAGACTTCGCAGAACAAAGACTCTTTCCTTCTTCTACTTAATGCTCATACGAGTCCCAGAGATCAAGGTGTTTGGGTTAGCAAGGGCTTCTGCTTGCCATATTTATAAACTCTAACACTTCACTTTCTGGCCTTTGATTAACACTTGCCATTTACAATAGAAGCTCATGCTTTTCCCAGCTAGCTAAGTGCCCCAGAGGTAAACTGTTACCTCTCTCTAGTCCATCTGTCTGTGGCTCAAATGCATTCTCCAGGAGATGCTATAGCTAGTCTTTTTTTAGCCAAGAGACTTGAAAGCATTTTCTCTCCATTCTACAAATTGCTTGTCCCAGGAGAGAAGTAAAATTGAATGGCATCCAAAACAGCATATATTTGTGTTTTCCTGGACATCTTTAAAGGGTGCTTGGTGCTTAGTAAATGATTGATATCTTGGTTTATGAAGATAAATGCTTTTTGGCTTTATAGGAAGGTGCATTCTGCTTATTTACCGTCTCAGTGAACAAAGTGCTGGTTCCTGAGACTACCTTGATAATTTATGAGATGTTGTGACTATGGGCACATCAGCAGAATATAAACTGATGAGAGAGCCAAGGGTTTAATGACATGAGCTCAGGTTTGTCTCAGACTCCCTAATGTCTAGGGAAGCAGTCCTCAAACTTGGCCAGCCTGTACACCACAGAAAGGAAACATGGAAGCTTCAGGCCAGATGCTCATGTGGGAAGAGAGCAGCTATGCCAATGTTTAACTAATTTCTGTCAGTTACAAATCAGTTCCTTCAGGATTAGGTTCCTCTTGAGAGAATATTTTGCTATAAAATCATCTTGCAATTGGGATCCCATGAGATGTTCTAGAAAGCATCATTAACTCAGACTTATTAAGCATGAGTGATGAGAGGACATGGGATACATGTGTGAAAACAGAACCTACAAAGGATTCCTTTGTCAGGACTCAGAGAATTAACGGTACTGACAGAGATGCAAGAGGGGTTCTTAGCAGCACACATATATGCATACTCAAAACTTTAATCCTCACAACATCTCCATAAGTTTGGAGTTAGCCTCTCTGAGCCTTGACATCCATATCTGTAAAATGGGAAAAAGAAACAAACCATGGTCACGTACTAATAGCTGATAAGCGATGAGATGAGCACCATGTCTTATGAAGTCGTCATACATATGTCTCTCATCTACTCTTCACTTTTTTTTCTTTAACCCAGGAAAGTGTTTTCTCCAGGCACAATTGCAAGTCTGTATAGATCTTACAATTACAGCAGCCTTTCCTGACTCCCTGACCCCTGCTGGAAGCCTTATCTGGGGACTTCATTTTCCCCATAGTCTTTCTCTTAAGTATGTTAATTTTTAATAAGGTATCAACCTTCCCACAAATATTTTTATGTCAGCCAGAAACTGTCACAGGCTGAACAAATTCATGCCCTAACAACACCATTCTGGATAATAAAGGATTTTAGCAAATACGGGAAGAACATATTCGGGTTAAGAGAGAAAACAGTTAGCTTTCCTAAGAGTGAGTAGTTTCCAAACTCTCTATAAAGTAATAATAAGATAGAACTATAACATCAGTTTATGTAGGATAAATTAGTATATGGTAAATTGCTTATCTACAAAGAGCTGTGATTGCTCACTAAGCAGAAGTGGCTTATCTTGGTTGGGAAAATCCCCCAGTTGGGAGTTTCACAGACCTGAGATTGTTCTCTCATTTCCTGGTTTCCTGGTCTTGGGCTGATTAAGCTTAACTTAACTGAGGTTAAGCTTTTCTTAACCTCAGTTTCTTTATTTGCCTAGTAGCAATAATGACACCTAGATTTTCGAGTTGTGGTAAGATTAAGTGATGAACTGTGTGTGTAGCTCTCACCATGGTGCTTAAAACACAATGAAAGTAGCCAGCATTGTAGGGAAAAAAATGCTTTCAGACTCAGAAGTCATAAAACCACCTTTCTCTAAATGTGTATTTTGGCTCAGATGGTTTCCTTGTTTCTCTCTCTGTCTCTCTCTCTCTCTCTTGCTCTCTCTCTTGTTTTAATATATTCCCTATCTTCCAAGGTAAAAACAATGCAAATTTACAAATTCCAGTTTATAGCTTTCTAAAAAACTCAAAAGTTTTTCCCAAATTTCTAGGAAAGAACTGAAGAACCCAAATCAAACCAAGATTCCCAGAGACACATCTGGGTCTCTCAGCTTTGAACTTGATGGTAAAGCTAAAAGATGGTAATGTATATCTCTCCTTTATTCCTAGAATTCACCTTAGCAACAGAGTTTGCCTTTGGACTTTTCATCAGAGCAGGCGCCACCGGATTCACAAAACAGATTTTGGTTAAGGAAGTTGATACAAAGTAAAAAATAACATCTATAAAATCTCATGACCCTCTCTCTCAGCAAAACTCGTTTTTTGTTTTTTGTTTTTTTGTACAGAAAAGCCAAGTATTTTCCTCAGGGTGAGGTACAGAGGAGGCTCAAGTTCTGAATCCCATAATGATCTCTTCATTGCTGTTTTTCCCTTTTGTGTTTTTCAGGTACTCTCCCCTGGGTATCGCCTGCCTGATCTGTGGGAAGATCATTGCAATCAAGGACTTAGAAGTGGTTGCTAGGCAGCTGGGAATGTATATGGTAACAGTGATCATAGGCCTCATCATCCACGGGGGCATCTTTCTCCCCTTGATTTACTTTGTAGTGACCAGGAAAAACCCCTTCTCCTTTTTTGCTGGCATTTTCCAAGCTTGGATCACTGCTCTGGGCACCGCTTCCAGGTAGAGAACAAAAGAAATCACCTTTCTCTTTGTTCACTCTTTTGCCCTCTTGCCACTTCCTGTTTCTTAAAACTCTCCCATCACAAAGTTCAACAAAAACACTTGGCACACATTACTAAGATCTTTTGGAAAAGGTGAATGCTTTGAATTTTTGTCTCCTTCTAGGAACTTCTGAGCCTTCTGATGAACATTTTTGCTGGTTTGCAACTATATTGGAAATATGATCTCACATTAAATTTTTCAGATAAATGCATGCTATTTGTTTGCATGCCTAATTTGCCACTTGTATCATTAATTTAGTTTTAAATGTTTTCCAAAGGGAGTTTAACAGGATGCTTTTCAATTAATATTTCACCTGTGATTTGGAAAATGCTATCACAGAATATTACTCTAAAGATTATGGCAAATACATTTTCAGAAGTGGGATAATAGCTTTTACAAAGTAAATGGTATGTTAGGTGAGATTTTTCTAACAAACAAAATTTAGCCAAGTCTTTGACCTCGATATGAAACTGTAATGGATTATCCTTCCCCAGAGTTAACTTGGCATTGATGGAGAATCAGTTCCCCTTGTATTACCTAGTTCCAGTGCCTAGAAAGCCAAAGAGGACCCCAGAGATATGCAGAGAAAAATCATTTTTTGGAATATTATCTTGGATTGAATCTAACAAAAACAACCCAGAAAATGAACAAGAAGAAATACATAAGAAATGGCTTACAATTGGGCCGGACGCTGTGGCTCATGCCTGTAATCCCAGCACTTTGAGAGGCCCGAGGCAGGCAGATCGCTGGAGGTCAGGAGTTCGAGACCAGCCTGGCTAACATGGTGAAACCCTGTCTCTACTAAAAATACAAAAATTAGCTGGGGACAGTGGCAGGTTTCTGTAGTCCTAGATACTCAGGAGTCCGTGGCAGGAGAATAGCTTGAGGTGGAGGTTGTAGTGAGCTGAGATTGTGCCACGGCACTCCAGTCTAGGCAACAAAGTGAGGTTCCATCAAGAAAGAAAGAAAAGAAGGAGGGGAGGAAGGGAGAAAGGGAGGGAAGGAGAGAGGAGAGGAGAGGAGAAGAGGGGAGAAGAGAGAAAGAGGAAGGGAAGGAAGGAAGGAAGGAAGGAAGGAAGGCCTTACAATTGAGAATTTTTAAGACTAGTGTTTTATTTTCAGCTTGCAATCATTGCTTTATTTCTGCACACATGTCCTTGGGTCACAAAACTAAGACTGAATCATGAAACAAGTGGCAGGGAGGCAAGCAAATTCTGAAACCCATAGCTCATCGTCAGGTCCTTGCTGCAGAACCTGTGCCGATGTGCTGCCAGTGAGCTGCCACTCCATGACACAGCAGGGCCCCACTGCTCCACAGCTACTGAGCAGACAGTCAGGTGTCCCTTAAGCGACCCAACAGACCAGTGATGGTGACCACCTGGAAAGTCAAATTAAATTTCCATCTTGCAAATCAATGAGGATTCGGTACGAGTAGAAAATGGGATTTCAAGCAAAGCTGGAATATATACAATCTTAGGGATCTAGATTCTGCACCCAGTTTCCAAAGATGAAGAACCATACTTCGAAATGTCCTTCTTGGTTTTATAAATTTCCCATGATGAAGTATCTCCATACAGATCTTCTCCATTTGGAAAAAAAAAAGGGTGGCAGCAGGGGTGGAAACAACCTGGTTTTTAATTGCATTTTTGTTTTCTGGTTATAAGCCTGGTATCTCATACTTTATCTCATATGAGGCTCATAACCAGAAAACAAAAATAAAATTAAATTTCTGCAGGCTGATTGTGAAAAAGTTCAGGCAGTGAATATGATTTTGAAGAAGAAAATAAGCTTTGCTGATTATTCTATCACCTGGTGATAATTGGTCATAACTTTTAATTAGTCGTTAGTTATACACCTTTCCAGCTCTTACTGTGTGTGGGTGTATAATTTTATAAATTTTTTTTTTACTGCTCAACATATCATAAAAGTTATGTCTATGGCAATAGACTCTACTACTATTTTTTAAACTGCAAAATAATACTCTGCATATACTGCAGTGCAAACCCCACCCCATCCCAACCTCAGTGATGTTGTACATTTAGGGCATGTCTATTAAACAAGGCTGTGACAAACATCCTTACACACACATCTCTGCAAGTTTGTATGATGATCCCCTCAGGATAAGTGGAATTTCAGAGTCAAATGGTATGCACATTGACGGTTTTGAAGCACGTTGCCAGATTGCTATTCAGAAAAATTTATTATTTTATGTTCCCATTAACTGGGGTTTGAGGGTGTGCCCTTCTCCACTTACTTGCCAGCTCTGGATACTACCAGTCACTTTCACGCTTTTCAATCCTATTGGTGAAAAGTAATCTCATGAGATATGCATATCTTTACTTCTCTTTCCCGTCCCCTTTCCCCTGCCTTGAGAATTGTTTGTGAACTTGGTCATTTTCCTGTTGGGGTATTTGTCCCTTCCTGATTGATGTTTAAGCTCTCTTTTTGTGTAAGAATATTAGCTCATGTGTCACTTGTTGCCAATAATGTTCCTCTTCCCTTGACATTTGTCTTAAAAATTTACTGTGCTTTTTTGCCTCTAGAAGTTTTAAATTTGTACTTAGTCAAGCTGTCAATACTTTTCTTTAGAATTTAGAATTTAGATTTTGCTTAGGAATAGTTTCTCCAAGTTAATGCAGTATGACTTTTTATTTCCTTCCAATACCTTTATGGTTCAGATCTTTAAACTATTTCAAAAATATTATTGTTATTTTCTTTTGAATGACTAGACCATTATTTCAGTCACTTTATAAGACAAGGTGAATCTTAAGGGGATTTGGATGGCCCAAATTTGTATTTAAATCAGAGACAAATGCTCAGATTATCCAACCAAGGCTGCAAATGTGAGACCAATTTCTTCCCCTAACACTGTATTTCATTTGGAAAAAAAAAAATGTGGTTTTAATCTTTTGTTAAAATGTGGCTTTTGCCTGGATGTGGAATTTCTTTTTTTAAAAGGCTGTGTGACATGAGTCATGTACCAAGAATTAACTCAAGGTTTCTTTTCCATCATGGTCACAAAGAAGAAAAAAAAAATGCAAAACCCAGCGACAGCCCACTAAATATCCTTCCTGCCTCCTTGACCCTTGTATAGAATAAAAATGTTGCAGGTAGTTGACAGGCTTTTCTCAATGGTTCCAGAGGTTGGTGTCAGGGAGGACAGATGGAGGGGTGTCCTGAGACTGACTGTCTTCATCCCTCCAACTTCAGTGCAGGCTGTTTAATATGGAAAAAAATAAGCATTTCAAATATCTCACAGTTATTATTAGCAACATTTGAAGACTGTCACATGTCCATGGAGGCAGAAGCCAAAAAAACAGTGTCAGAATGTCAGCCCATCCACACAGGAAAGCTTGAAATTAAAATTCTCAAGTCCTAGTTTGATCGAGTGGGTGGGTTTTTTAAGACACAAAGAGATCTTGTCCAGTAGAGAAATAGAAGATATTTTTATACCTTACCAATCATTTTCCCCAGTCTACTTAATTGTCTGAAGACCATTTGATGACATTTTTGAAAAATGAATGCAATAATAAATATACATGTATTCCAGCAATCCCAGACGTGTCCTTAGATTTGAGAATTGTTGCAATTGAGAATCCTGGCCACCAACCGCAACTGAGCAGTCATTTCAGACCAGTCCTGGTGTCCTGGCAACCCTTCAAAAGGGCCCAGGAAAGGGTTGGGTAAGAGGAAGAAAGGGACACTGACCTCTCATTGAGATAACAAGCCAGGTCTGATGGCATCCCCTGCATGCGAATGAGGCCAGACTCCAACTTTGCCCTGGGTTTACAAGATTTTAGTTATGAGATGTCCCCCAGCAAACATTTCTTCTTCCTACCCAAGACCAAGAAGGAGACCTGAGGCAGACCCCTGTCCTGAAATCACAAAGAATGTTCTGGTAAGATAAATCTGGCTCTCCTAAGGTTGTTTTAGGAGCTTGTGGGCCAGTGGTTTGATAAGATGCACATCTGGGCATCCCTAATTTTAGGGCTTCTAATTTGGTTCTGGATAGGCCCTGGAATCTTCATTTCGTTTAGCTTCCCTGAAGCAGATGGTCTTCTCTGACCCTTTGAGAAACCAAGACTTCTACAAGGATCTATGTCCAGCTTAGTCACTAATTCTGACCAGTAGAAGGAGGGAACTTTGACAAAAGCTATAAATGCAAGAGATAAAACACTTCCAAATGTTGTCTGCATTGCAGGTTTTCTAATTCACTTTGACAGAAAAAAGTCAAGCAGATGGACCATGAAGCACTCCCATGGCAGTTTGAGTGTTCTGCATTGCTTTCTACATTACTTAAACTTTGCAGCAAATCCACTCGCCCTCCCATGCACTTCTATCCACATGGAAAAAATATTCTGGCCTTTAGCAACCCTTATTTTTATTGGTCTCCAATTTTGAAGACATATGAACATGTCAGGAATTCTGGCCTTTGAGGCTGGGTCATGTGGCCATGAATTCACATCCCGGGCCTGGGAGGAGTGGGGAGTGAAGTCACTTTATATTTAATCTTTGATTTGCTATCGAGCACATGCTTTCCTGCTCCATGCCATTGAAGTGATTGTAGAATTGGCTGACAAGCTTATATTGGGGAGTTGGACTATCTGTGAGTTTCCCCAGTGAATTTCTCAAAGCTCAGGTTCATGCTGAAGGGTGCTGGACATGTTTGTTGTAAAAATTAGTAAGCCCAGGTCAGGGCAATTTCCGGGGACTGGATGCAATCCATGTAGTCATTTTATTGGAAACAGCATTTCTAGCATGAAATTATGGGTTATTCAAAAATCACTCGTCCCATTTTACTGCTAATAGCTGATTCTTTTCTGACATAGGTGGTTTTTGTTTTGGGTTTTTTTTTTTGCAATCCAATTAATGTGAGCAATCAGATGCACTTCGACATCGAATCCAAGATGGAAACAGTGGCAAAAAGAAAAAAACTTGAAGTTCTGAGTATATCTCTAAAACTGAACCAACAAAAAATATTTTGCTGCCGATTAGCATCTTAATAAGATTGAATTTGAGCCTCCAACTCAACAGTTTTTAATTTGGCTCCAGATACTGTTTTTTTGCATGCTACATTGCTTGACTGAAACAAAATAAGAAAAACTTTGAAGTGGCATTCCAGTTTGTGCCTTGTCCTGCTTCTCTAAAGTGGACATCACCCTGTCTCTCTCTTTCTCTTTGTTCTCAGTGCTGGAACGCTGCCTGTCACCTTCCGTTGCCTGGAAGAAAATCTGGGGATTGATAAGCGTGTGACTAGATTTGTTCTTCCTGTTGGAGCAACCATTAACATGGATGGTACAGCCCTTTACGAAGCCGTGGCCGCCATCTTTATAGCCCAAATGAATGGTGTTGTGCTGGATGGAGGACAGATTGTGACTGTAAGGTGAGGAGGGTGGGGTCAAACACAAAAACAACCTTCTACCCTGTTCCCCCTCCACACTAACTCCATGTGACAGAGGCCACTTGAATTTCAGTTCTGCTGCTGGAAGACGATGAAGGTAATAAAATAAGAGGAATTATTGGCCGCCTTCAAAAGGAAAAGATTGTGACAAGAAAAAAGACTCTTATTACTACCGCCTGTTTGTATTGCACATGTCAACTTGCTTTAGAAATTGGATATTATCTGATTTTCAGCAATCCTGTGATGCAGGCAGCGTAATTTATTTGCCCATTTAATAGACGAAGAAACTCGGGCACCAAGAGGCATGGTAGTTTGTCCATGGCTACAGCATGACTGTGAGTGAAGTCAACATCAGTAATGATCTGGCAGGACTGCAACTGAGGCCAACATCAGCTGACTCTGGATCCAATTTTTGTTTCACTAAAATATGCTCCCTTCAATAGTCCATCACCAGAGGGTGATGGCAGAAATGACAAAATACTGGAAGAGATTCCCCAATATGACATATAAGATTTTATTACAAATAAATAGCACGTAGTTTTGCTTTTATTAAAGCGATTTTTATTTATGTGCATTCATCATTTTAAAAATTCAGAAGGAACATTTTTCTAAGAGATCATTAAAAACGCATTGCTTCACCGTAAACTTAAAGATCACACCTACTAGCCAAGCCAACACTTCAGTTCCTTGTTTATAGGTTAAGTCACTGAAAATATCAGACTTCAACCCATTCAGTGTTATATAGACATTATAGTATGAAATGAAGCTCTTTGCAATCATCATTTTAATATTAGCACTCTCAACCCATCTAAACGTTTCAGTTAAGCCAGAAGCCAATTTCTGCCTTAACTTATGCCGTATCCCTGCTCTCAGTCTCCATTTCCTCATCTATCAATAAGGAAGGTATTCTGAATCTGGGGCTGAAAGTTGGTAGTTCATGGATGGACTCCCAGCCCAGTGTTGCTTTGTTTGCCTTGAAGTATGTTGTAAAAGATTAGAACTTCATCCTTTTATAAGACAGCTGCCCCTCAGTTTTCCACACTCTCTCCTGCTCCCTATTATTTATGCCTAGTCTGCTGCACCTGTCCCCACAGCTTGGCCCTTTAGGACATGGGAGTTTGTCAGTCTCGGACTCAACAATTTATAAGTTTTATTTCCCCTCTCAGATTCTATAGGATCAGAAAACATAGGGAGTAAGTGGGTCACATTCTGTATGACAGGTATACTTGTAGTAGAAAGATAATTCCAAATATTAGAAGAGCCCAGGCCTGGGTGATTCACTTCAGAAAATGAATGAGGTAGACACTGGAATATACTTTCATCCTCCATGATGATAACCACCCTTTCGGTTCCTCTGAGGTGGCAGACTCTTTTTCCATACATTGCTTTGAACATGCCCAGCAGTCCTGAAGAGAAAGGATGGTCGTTATTCCCATTTTACAGAGGAGGCATGTGAGGCTCAGAGAAATTGTCTGACAAACCTAGGTTTCATGGCTATGGGTTCCAGAGGCACAAGTCAAATGTCTATTCCACAGTTTACCTCTTCCAACTATACGTCATTTCTGCTTTCTGACTGTGACTCAAAAAAACACATTAGAATAGTGTTTTTATTGACATTTTTTCCATTGGGCATTAGAAGAGGCAGTATTTTTTTGGTTCAAGCTAAGGCACTAGCTTCTTTCTCCCACTTCAAACCCCAGGCAGCACTGTCAACCTCTATATTAGAAACTTTGGTAATAAACTGATGTCTGATTGGCTCGTGTTATTCAACAGTCTATTCTCCCATAGGCCCTTAGTGGGCTAGGCCCACTCTGAAGAAGGCCCACTTCTCTTAGGAAACGATCTCTCCTAAAAGGCAGTGCCCATTTGGGTCTGATGTCTCTAAATGCTCAGATTGTTAAAAAGTCAAAGTCAAGGACTGCCTAGTGTCCTCTAATCGTGTCCTCTATGTGTTCTAGGGGCTGATACTGCCATGGAATGGCCACCTCAGAGCCTGTACTTGATCTATCTAGCTCTGAGGTATTCAACCAGCTCAGAGACATTTTTGTAGAAACACAGCTTTCTCCTCTCACCTTATAGCCATTCCAGAAGATTTCATGAATATCTTATACGCATCTGAGTTCACTTTAGCAACTAAGTCAGCAAATAGAGAAAAGAAAAGGTTCACCATGTTTAATACATACACACACACACGTAATATGAAAACATATAATAACAATCACATTTATTTAATCAGCTAGAATGTATCATCTGCAACATCTCCTAGAGGTTCTCTTGCTAAATTATCTCACCTTATACATAGATAAGGAAACAGAGGCTCAGAGAATAGATCACACACAGCTGTCTAGAGGAACGACTACAATTTAAGTTTCCAAATGCTGACATATGCTTCCATTAATTAAAAATTTTAACTTGTGATCCTAGAAACAGCCCTAAAAAGTAGGGATTGGGTTCTCTATTTTACAGATGGAGAAAATGAAGCAGAGTAAGATGAGATAACTGGCCCAGGATCACACTGTTTGTAAGAGGCAGAAATGGGAGTACCATGATGTTACTGACAATGGAAAACATACTTTAGGTCAGAAGATCAAGCCTCTCTACATTATGTCCTAACAGACATCACATGAGACTGCTAACATCCCTTGCTTTAATTCTCAAAGATGAAAAGGGCTTCTTAATGAAGCCTTTTGCCAAGCAAAGGTAATTTCTGGTCCCTCAACTCTTGGTCAAGATGGTAACCATGTTTTCCATTAAGTTCCCACTATTAGATGGGAACTTAGAGATGGGAGAATGGACCAGTGAGTGATTGCGTTTGTGCTTACATTCTATAAATCTATCTATGCAGGGTTTGTTTTATATTAACAGTGATACTACTGAGCATTTTCACTTGACAAAAGACAAGTTTGACCATACACGTTTAAATCTCTGGCCTCTGGGTGAGTTCAGTCAAATCCTCCTAAATTGTAGACACCACAAGGGCTACCTCTGGGCCACCCACCATGGGTGTATATACTTCATGCCTGCAGTTCATTTGGAGGAAAATAGCCAAATCTGTCTTCATGCTGCGCTTCCAAGTAAATTCTTCATCCTCTCCTTTCACTGCATGTAGGAAAACAGTGATTAGGAATTCTCAGCATTGTTATTAATTCATAGAATTTTCAACATAGGAAGAGATCAAGGCCATCAAGGGCCAGCATGGCATTGAAATCAAGCAGACCACTGTTCAAATCCCAGCAGACTATGTTCAAACCGTGCGACCTAAATTTCTCCACACATCCTATCTATATTTTCCTCGTGGTGAAAGCAGGTGTTACCACATTTTTCCCTTGCAGGGTTACTGTGAGAGTCTCCTCTGATATTGTGTGTCTAGTATCTTGACAGCTTCTAGGAACCCTAGAGAAGTGAGAAGGGGAGTGGAAGGCCAGGCAAAGCAGAAAGCAATGAGACAATGCAGAGAAAATCACTGCCCAAGGAGCTCTTGCAGGGCTTAGAATTTCACAGACAGACACAATGCCCACGGGAAGATGAGGGTAATATTAGGGTGGAGGAAAAGAGGAGAAAGCAACTTCCAGGAAGAATTATCTTTATAAGACTTTGTCTCACACAACCAAAAGATAACCAGATAATTGGCCACAGTGCAAAGGGATGTGCAAGAGTGACTCAGAGCAACTGACGCTGTAAATAAGACAGTCAAGTTCGAGACTGTTGGAACTTGGGGAGTTCCCCTTCCCTGGTGTTCTGTCTGTTTGGGAAATGGTTTAGAATTCCCATCTTCCAGCTCTTGGGGCTTTAGGGAAGTTTTCATTGCAAAGCAGCCTGGTCCTGTCCAGATTTCTTGATAAGAAAAACAGTTCACATTTATAGGGGGGGTTGCAATGTGCCCGGCCTCTTCTAAGTGCTTTTTAATTTATTAGCTCCTGAAAGCTTCTGACCACCCCATGAGAGAGATACCATTACCATCTCCTTTTTACAGATGAGAAATCATGGCACAGAGAGGTTAGGTTGCCTGTAGTCATGTGGTTATTAAGTGGCAGAGCTAGAATTTGAATGCAGGTTGTTCAACTGCAGAACTTTCACTGATGAGCACTCCATACTGTACCTCCTGTGACCCAGATGGATGCAAGGAAATTGGAGTTTTCTGAGTTCTGACACCAGCTCCACATTGGTCGGGGAGGAGAAAGGCTGGATGGGGTCTGTAGATCACACCTAAGGGAAGTGTCTATGCAAAGATGGGCCTAAACCTGGGAAAGATGGTAATATGGGAAAAACAGCTCAAACCACAGGCTCTCCAGGGAACTTCATCTCCCCAAACACATAAGACTAGGTATATTCAGGTCCCTCCCGATGATAAGACCCCAGGATTCTGTGCTTGGTCATCCTGATGGCATGGATTTAGTTGGAACAATTTGAGAGGCTGCCTCTCAGCTTATAAAATTTCTTGGATTTTACAACCACAAAGAAAGCAGGCCCCCTTACCTTTTGGAACCCACGAAAACAACTTGGGAATACATATTTCCAAAGTACTCTTCCATTTTGATATGACAGCTTTGTATAAATGGCATCCAGAAAAGAAGAAGAGTCACCATCTTTTGCTGGACCACAGGAGACTCCCTGGTGTCAGGATGGCACACTTGAACTCTAGATTAACCCTCTCCCAGAGACAAACTTCAGAATGGTGCTGGGTGTGCTCCTGGCATTGCTTGGAAAGAACTGATGAGATGCTTCAGAAAGAAAGCCTCCTTTTCTTTCATTATCATTTCTTGGCATCCTCTTTCTGAATAATGTATTTTGCAGCCCATGGTGAGGCGTCCAGGTGCCTGACGCTTAGAGTCATTTGGAATCTGTTGATTTGTTCCCCTGATGTCTACTTGGTTTGGTCTGGATATTTGCTATTCTGAGTTCTCATGTTAACCTTGGCAATGGCCTTCTCAGACCCTTGCCACGTAGTCTCTGGTGCTCACAGAGGCATAAAAGTGTAAGCAGAAATGAATGCAGTTATATTCCCATGGGAGGATTAAGGGTGATTTGTTTTTCTTCTTTAATATTTCATTGCCTGCTTTTAGAGCCACGCTTACCTTATTTGAGCCCTGTGATATATTAGACTAATTGGATAGCATGATGGGAATAACGCTCCAATCCATGAATTTATAAGCTTACATCATAATTGAACAGAACCCAAATAGGCCTTAATCCTTAACTCCTGAGCCTTGTTACTTTCGATTCCTCTATTTCTTGGTGGAGAGTGGGGGAGGGGTGAGGCTTGGGGGGTGAAATTTATGGCTGCAGGAAAATTTGAGCTTAAAATTGCCAGGGTTGGTTTTGCTAAGATTCTTTCCATTCCCATAACCTGGACTTCTCTGTTCTCATAGCCTCACAGCCACCCTGGCAAGTGTCGGCGCGGCCAGTATCCCCAGTGCCGGGCTGGTCACCATGCTCCTCATTCTGACAGCTGTGGGCCTGCCAACAGAGGACATCAGCCTGCTGGTAGCTGTGGACTGGCTGCTGTAAGTGCCTGTGGATGGGGTTCTGCTGGGACTGTGAGTACTGCCTCCCAGGGATGGACAGATGGCAAAGTTGCAGCCAATCCCCGTGGCAATGCCCTCTGTCTTTCTCCCTCCTTCCCTCTCACATTTACTGAGAACTTATTTGAGAACCAAAGAATAAAAAAGTGAAATCTTTGAAGGCCTCACAGTCTAGTGGAGGAATCAGAGAAATTATGATGGAAAGTTAAAAGTACAGTAATAAGGAACCAGTTACTGATGCATTCAAAGAATCTCAGAACATTATGTTGAATGAATAGAGCCAGACACAAAGGAATATGTACTGTACGAGTCCATTTATATGAAGTGCTAAGAAAAGACAATGTAACACATATCAATAGAAAGAGATCAGTTGGGGCTGGGCACTACGGCTCACGCCTGTAATCCCAGCACTTTGGGAGGCCGAGGCAGGTGGATCATCTGAAGTCAGGAGTTGGAGACCACCCTGCCCAACATGGTGAAACCCCGTCTCTACTAAAAATACAAAAAATTAGCTGGGAGTGGTGGCATGAGCCTGTAATCCCAACTACTTGGGAGGCTGAGGCAGAAGAATGGCTTGAACCTGGGAGGTGGAGGTTGCAGTGAGGCGAGACTGTGCCACTGCCCTCTAGACTAAGGGACAGAGTGAGACTTCATCTCAAAATAATAAATAAATAAATAAAATAAAAAGAAAGAGATGAGGGGTTCCCTAGGGCCAGGTGTAGGGGCATAGAGATTAACTCGGAAGGAAACCTTTGGGAGTGACAGAAATGTTCCATAAGCATAGATATGCACAGGTGTCCACATTTGTCAAAACGCTTCAAACCATGCGCTTAAAATGGGTACATTTTGTTGTATGTAAATTACACTTCAATGAAGTGATTAAAACATAGCACACACATAAAAGCACAGTGGTAGAGAGAGGCCTTCATCCTAGTCAAGAAGGGAAAGACAGAGCAGAGAATATCAAGAAACATGAAAATGGTAACTGAATTTGAGTGTTCACTAGGTGCCAGCTACTAGACCAGGCACTTTACATTTTCCTCTTTAACAACCTTGAAAGTTCCACGTTATTATTCCCACTTTATAGATGAGGACACTGAGGTTTATAGAGGTAAAGGGACTTGGGAATGGACAGAGAGTCCACCCTAGGTCGGCCTGCTTCTGGAGCCTGCCAAATTCTCATTTATGGTCACATTCAAGCTTCTAAAAGCAGTGTAGCTGAGCTGAATCATAACCAATAGGTAAAAGTTTCTCAGGTGTATGTAAGTAGAGGGGGAAACATGACATTACAATCAAGGCCAGCCTTCACAGAGGTACTGAGGCTACCAGCAGTGCGAAGATGTACCCGTGGTACTCTTGGAGGCAGGGGATGGTGAAAGATGATAAGCAAGATGGACAGCCTCCCATTCAGAGAAACTTGAACTTGACCATGTATGGCAGTTCAGCTACCTTTCCCAGTGAAGGACATTTTCCTCATGTAAAAGACTCACTGCCCATTCACAAAAGTGGGCAAGTCTAACCAGATGGTCCTTGATAGAGGGGTTGGAATGGATCCCCTCTAAGTGCCCACCTGGGATCTGATGTTCCGTGACATGTATATTGATGCCTCCTGTCCAGCATTGGAGTTAAATGATAGGGCCTCCAGCAATGACAGCCTTTAATGTTAGAGGCACAGAGTGACAAGTGCTGGCCGAGAGGCCCAAGGCTAAAGTGCCCATGCCTATTTTTCAAACTACCTCACTTGCCAGTAGCAAATTTTCTGACATTTATTGGCATTGATTTTAAGAGCCAGAAACCACTTTTTTTTTTTTTTTTTGTGACGGAGTTTCATTCTGTCACCCAGGCTGGAGTACAGTGGTGCAATCTTGGCTCACTGTAATCTCTGCCTCCTGGGTTCAAGTGATTCTCCTGCCTCAGCCTCCTCAGTAGCTGGGATTACAGGCATGCACCACCACACCTGGCTAATTTTTGTATTTTTAGTAGAGACAAGGTTCCACTATGTTGGCCAGGCTGGTCTCGAGCTCCTGACCTCAAGTGATCCGTCCACTTCGGCCTCTCACAGTGCTGGGATTACAGGCCTGAGCCACCGTGTCTGGCCTCAGAAACCACGTTATGGACTTCAGTTTGTTCCTCCTTCCTACCCCTTAGCCTTCCAAAGACAGAAAAATGCGAGTGGCTGAAGGGAAGACATCTGGGAAGGCTAGAAAGAAGCCTGGTCTCTCCATACAATGTGCCTGCTGTTGGCGCAGACAACAGGGCTTAGGTTAGAAGTAAGAAGTGGCTCCCTGAACAGAATCGATTCAACTCAGGAGGGCTGCAAGGAAGGCCATGGATCTTCCTGATGGGCTCCTTCATCATCAGAAAATGCTCAGAAAATACCTTTAGCAGAAGGTGAAGAGCAAACAAAATAGTCTCATGTCTGTCTCTGCCCGTCTCTCGGGTGGTGGTCGTGGCGTTCTAACCTGCTAGCTTGGTTGTTCTCTGTGTCCTGTGTTTTAGCCCCAAGGGGCAGCCTTTCTCATGACATCTGTTCAGACGAGGCAGTTGAGAGTCAATGGTGGTGTATGGGTGGGAAGGATTGTGAGAGAAGGGGATGAAGGAGACAAAGGAACGGGGTAGGCCATGGATGGAAGGAGGACAGAAGGGAAATGAAGACATTGGCAGTGGTCTAGAAACAGAGCACATAGTAGGGGCTCAATAACCATGTGCTACTCTTAACCACCTAGTTGCTGTGTCATAATTAGGGTCCTTCCACATGAGAAAAAAGACAAAGGAAGCCACTTAAATTCTGCTGGCCTTCCCCATGACTTGTTGCTTACTTAAACCCTTGACTCTGCCTCTCAAGTCTTTTCAATGTGTGTCATCATTGAGGGTCCCTCGCCTGCTACAACAATATTGCCTTGTTTCTTCTTGGACTTATTTAAACCTCCATTAGAGATTCATCTTTTTTTTTTTTTGAGATGGTGTCTCACTCTGTTGCCCAGGCTAGAGTGCAGTGGCACGATCTTGGCTCACTGCAACCTCCGCCTCCTGGGTTCAAGTGATTCTCCTGCCTCAGCCTCCCAAGTAGCTGGGACTACAAGTGCATGCCACCACACTCGTCTAATTTTTTGTATTTTTAGTAGAGACAGGGTTTCACCATGTTAGTCAGGATGGTCTCGATCTCTTTACCTCGTGATCTGCCTGCCTTGACCTCCCAAAGTCCTTCAATTACAGGCATGAGCCACTGCGCCTGGCTGAGATTCATCTTTTGAAAAATTATTTTTATAGAGGTTACCCCCCCCCGATTATAATCCAAATGACTTTGAGTGGAAAAAATGTACTAATATGATCAGGAATGAGGAAAAGGGGCTGATATTTGGTGGGTACCATAACGTCTTTACATCTGTCTCCATTTAATCCTTAAGGGGCCCTATGATGTATTTCCAGATGAGGGAACTGGGGGTCAGAAGGGTTGAGGCTCTTGCCTGATGCACAGCAGAGCTTGTATGGCCAGGTCAGGGTACTTCACCTAACTCCACGCAGCCTCCTAATTTGTACTAAGCACTTCTAACAGTGGGGAGGTGGAGCAGAGAGGCCCAGAGTTGGAAAGGTTGGAGAAGACACACTTATTAGGGCCACCCACTGGGCTATGGTTTGAGTATTTGTCCACTCTAAAACTCATGCTGACGTTTAATTTCCATTGTAATAATATTAAGAGGTGGAACCTTTAAAAAGGTGATGATGCCATGAAGGCTCCACCTGAGTGGGGTTGGTGCACTATGAAAGGGAGAGTTCAGTCCCTTCTTGCCCTCTCTTTACCTTTGCCTTTCTGCCTTCTGCTGTCATGATGCAGAAAGAAGGCTGTTGCTAGATGCCAATGTCTTGATCTTGGACTTTCCAACCTCCAGAACTCTGAGCAAACACATTTCTGTTCTTTATAAATTACTCAATCTCAGGTATTTTGTTATAGCAGCATAAACTAAGACACACCTGATTCTGCATGCTGACCAGAGAAATTGTTTTGACCCATTGTTTTCTTCTCTCAGCATGAAAATAAAACAAATAGCCTCAATGAGGACAAATGGGATGCAATCGAGGGCTTGGCCACTCTTAGAATTCAAGTCCTCCAGCCCCAGCGTGTCTGCCAATGTGGGCCCTGGTCCCTCTTGGCATTTGTTTTCAAGACTGTTGGATGCGAGTCGCTTCATGAAACATTCAAAACCCTGCCTACTTCTGACCTAAATGTTAACAAATGAAATAGGAGGGCGGGGTCCTCCCAGATCACCCCAATGCAGGTGCTCACATGCTTACACTTGCAAAGGAAAGCAGAGTGTCTTAATTCCAGGGCTGAAATGTGTCAGCAGGAGGGAGTCGGCTGAATTTTTTTTTGAAAAAGGATGATACATTTGGATTAACTATATTGATGAAATCATGTAAGAGAAAACCCTATCCTGGGCTGGAGCTGGGAAGAAAGGAGCAAATGACGAGCTGTTCTCCAGTTCTGGGGCTCTGATCTCAGATAGTGGGAGAAGTGTGATCAAGAAAAAGAGAGTCTAAGAGGCAGGAGCTGTGGCTCTGAGCTTTGCAGTTACTCTATAGAACCTCGGGCAGGTGACTTTCTGAGCCTCAGCTACATCATATGTAAAATGGGGACAATAACCTATCAGTGTGGAAGCAAGGGTCTAGGTTCAATGCCTTTGAGTGTCCTTCCAGTTTTAAGACCTAGAGTAGAATTCTGCTGGGGATGAATGTTTGTATACAAATAAGCATGAGCATTCCTTTTAAGAGGAAAAAGAAACAGGAAGGGCAGAGGATCCTGGGAAAATGTGCATAGCAGTTTGTAGCTAGGTCAGATCTGCTTTGAATTAGTAATAGTGGCACGTTCTCAACAGCAAGAGGAATTCTGGAAAATAGTTCTTGGTTGTGAGCTCTGTGGCTATTGGGTGCTCATTAGTGTGTAAGTGGTGGGGGCTCAGATGAGATGGGGTGCATGGGAGCCTGGCCATTCCCTAGTTAAGTAGTCTGTGGAGGAAAAGCAGAGAAAAAGAAAAGGGGGTATTTTTTTTTCCTCTTTAGCAAAGGTTTGTAAGCTTTCATAACTCTGGCAATTTTTCCATTTAAAACCAAACAAAGCCCACAGTGACATTTAATGTGTTACAGTGTTTGCCAACTGCTGGAGGCCAGCCAACCTTGTTACTGCCCTCTAAGCCCTGGATGGTTTTCAACAGTCAGGCTTAGCTGCTCTGTAAATGTCATGGTGAAAACCAAGATTCCAGAGCCCTGAAAATGCCAAGTCCTAGAGCACCAGATGGGTGGGACTGTTTAAAACCAGAACCTTCCCCTGGGTCCAAGAAGCCCTTTGTGTCAGGAGCCCTTGGCAGATATTTATAAGAGACCTTGCTGACACCTCAGAGTCTCTGAAGGAGGCAGGATGGAGTGATAAACGGGAGCCAATACCAGGAAGAGGTAATAAATAACTGGGTCTGGCTACAGGTGGGAAACGGAAAATCAAAATAAAGTGAAATCCAAGTAGACCTATGGCCCAATTCTCACATAAGAATCTGCTGGTGAGATCTTCTCTGAACTTATATGTGCTAATTGGGGAATATAGTTGAGATGGCATTTAGAAGGAAGACCTCAGAGAGCCTCCATCCTCCAGAACTGCTCTGAAGCTCCTCCCATTAGCATTCCTCTCTGGACGGAATAGAACATTCCTTCTCAAACTCCAGCATGCACCAAAATCTCCCAGAAATTATCTGAGGTGGGGCTGGAGAATTAGCACTTCTAACAAGTTCCCAGGTGATTCTGATGATGCAATCTTCAGGGACTTCCCCTTTCAGAAGCAATGAACTAGAGATAGGGAACAAAAACAGGGGTTTCTGATTGTGGGTATATGAGCACTTCTACTTTTTTTTAAGTAACTGTTGACAGTTCATGGATCCATTCAAAAAATAGATTGAAAGGATGCAGGATGCAAACAGCTACTACTTAGTGCCTCTTAAGTGTTAGACATTGTTTTAAGCACTTTACATGGGCTCCTTTAAACGGCACAGCAAATTGTGAAGCAGCTAGTAGTAGTATCACTGTTTTACAGCTGAGAAAACAGGTTCAGAGAGAAGTACCTTATCCCAATTTAGTGGATATTAAATGGCTGAATTGAGATTCAAATCCAGATGATCTGGATGTCCTTGGGTGTTTCAGGCGTGCTAATCTGAGCTCTGCTGTTTTAAAAATGTAAGACACATACATATGTACATACACACACGCATGTGTGTGCGCACACACACACACACGCAGAACTGACTGATTTACCCTCCACTCATGTCTGGTGAAAAACAAGACTAATTCCTACATTAAGCTTTTCATACATATATATGTGTGTGTGTGTGTGTGTGTGTGTGTGTGTGTGTTTTATTGCACTTTAGTTTCTGGGGTACATGTGCAGATCATGCAGGATTGTTGCATACGTACATACATAGCAATGTGGTTTGCTGCCTCCATCCCCCAGTCACCTATATCTGGCATTTCTCCCCATGTTATCCTTCCCCAACCTCCCTAATCCCCACTGTCGCTCCCCTATTCCCCCCCCAACAGACCCCAGTGTGTGATGCTCCCCTCCCTGTGTCCATGTGTTCTCATTGTACAACACCCGCCTGACAGTGAGAACATGTGGTGTCTTGATTTTCTGTTCTTATGTCAGTTTGCTGAGAATGATGGTTTCCAGATTCATCTATGTCCCTACTAAGGACACAAACTCATCGTTTTTTCTGGCTACACAGTATTCCACGGTGTATATGTGCCACATTTTATTTGTCCAGTCTGTCATCAATGGGTATTTGGGTTGGTTCCAGGTCTTTGCTATTGTAAACAGTGCTGCAATGAACATACATGTGCATGTGTCTTTATAATAGAACAATTTATAATCCTTTGGATATATACCCAGTAATGGGATTGCTGGGTCAAATGGAATTTCTGTTTCTAGGTCCTTGAGGAATCACCACACTGTCTTCCACAATGGTTGAACTAATTTACACTCCCACCAAGAGTGTAAAAGTGTTCCTGTTTCTCCACATCCTCTCCAGCATCTGTTGTCTCCAGATTTTTTAATGATCGCCATTCTAACT